>JAFVLL020010799.1:0-13627 GCA_021397915.2 Tor tambroides
TGGGGTGAAAGTAATTAGTCTTTTAATATGTCATAAATTGATTTTTGTTGTAAATATGCCTGACAAGACTGTTACACTGAATGACGTTTTAGTGGGTGTCTTCTGTAAATCAGGGAAAATGTATGATATTTATTTTGTACTCAGAAAAACAAAAACAAAATTGTAATTGAATTAAACAGAAAACTTTTTAATTTTTTTGGGGAAAAACAACAACAATTAAAGCAGTATTACACATCTTGTTTTTATGCTTAAACCCTTTTTCGTCTTTGACCCCTATATATATATATATATATATATATATATATATATATATAATCTTGATCTCTTGTGGAACTGAGCTTCTGTGCTCGATATCAACTCTTCTTGAACAGTTCAACATCATAAAAAGATGTAAACATATTCTACCTTGAGCTTCTTGCCATCCATGGTGGTGATTTCAGCTTCCTTGCCGATGGTGAAGGAGTTTGTGACGGTTTTTCCAGGGGTTTTGGATGTGATGGTGAAGTCGTTGCCCTTCTGTTGGATTTCAGTCACTGGTTTAACATCCTTGGCCATTTTAATGACATCTTCTGGCAGAGCTGAAAGGAACAGAAGCACAAAGACAGCGAGTGAGCGACCTACAATCATGACAGGGAATTCAAATGAGATGACTTCAGATGTCTCACAGTTTATTTCCCAAAAGCACTGCACGCATAAAAATATCCGATGCTTTGGGAAATGCAACCCTGATCGTTTGACAGAAACTCACAGATGGCTCTCAGAAACTCCTCGTAGTTCTCCTGCATGTAAACCTGCCACGTTCCACTGAAGGCCATGTCTGCTGCTGATCTGACTGCTGGCAAGAGCTCAACACAATGTGAGGAGACGTTCATCCCAGACCTGTACTTATGCTCACTATGAGTTTAATCATTCACGTTCTGGCGGTTTTCCCTGCTGTTTGAACAACCCAGAGTTCGCTAACATCATTTGTGACCCTGGACCACAAAACCAGTCTTAAGTGTCAATTTTTCAAAATTGAGATTTCTACATCATCTGAAAGCTGAATAAATAAGCTTTCCATTGATGCATGGTTTGTTAGGATAGGACAATATTTGGCCGAGATACAACTATTTGAAAATCTGGAATCTGAGGGTGCAAAAAAATCAAAATATTGAGAAAATTGCTTTGAAAGTTGTCCAAATGAAGTTCTTAGCAATGCATTTTACTAATCAAAAATGAAGTTTTGATGTATTTACGGTAAGAAATTTACAAAATATCTTCATGAAACATGATCTTTACTTCCTATCCTAATGATTTTTGGCATAAAAGAAAAATCAATAATTTTGACCCATACAATGTATTTTGACCCATACAATGGATTTTGTGCTCCAGGGTCGCATTTGTGGGGTCGTGCTTCTCTGAATGTGGCAGCAGCTGATACAATCTTTTCTTTTAAAAAGAGCATTTGACTTGCATCCATTCATCTATTAAATCTTAAACAGAAATCGGTGAAGTTCAGTCGAAGTCAGAGACTTTATTTTTATTCATTTTTATTATTCCTCAAGGATGCATTAAATTGATCAAAAGTGACAGTAAAGGCATATGTCACAAAAGATTTCTATTTCAAATAAATGCTGTTCTTTTGAAGTTTCCATTCACCAAAGAATCTTTCAAAAATAAAATGTATCACGGTTTCCACAAAAATATCGGGCAGCACAATTGTTTCCAACATTGATAATAATTCAGAAATGTTTCTTGAGCAGCAAATCAGCATATTAGAATGATTTCTGAAGATCATGTGACACTGAAGACCGGAGTAATGATGCTGAAAATACAGCTGCGCATCATTGGAATAAATTACATTTTAACAGATATTCACATAGAAAACAGTTATTTTAAATGGCAAATATATTTAAGAATTTTTACTGTATGTTTGATCAAATAAATGCAGCCTTGGTGAGCAGAAGAGACGTCTTTCAAAAACATAAAAATGTCTTACTGGATGAAATCTGCAGGTTTTTCCTGCACTGATTCTGTGAGGTGGATTTAAACATGTTCAGTGTTGCTGAAAGCACAACACTTAATTAATAGCTGAATGCATAATCAGATTAACCAAACTATTTCATGAATTCATAAATGAACACACAAGGGATGGATGATGGGGTTTGTGCACATGTATGAGTTTCCAGATATATATAATGCTTTAAGATTTTTAATCTGACAATGCTCAAATGACGCTCAAAACTACAAAGTTAAAAGAGGAGATGCACTGATGTTATCAACAAAAACAAACATGACAACACCAGTGCAAATAATGCACGAGACACAATTTGCACGATTTATTCATGTTGCATGCAGAGTTTAGCATTTTACATTCTGGGAGTGATGTAGTACAGAAAACAAACAAGAAAAAATAAATATGGCACTGCATGTCAAAAAGGTTGCCAAATCCTGGTCTAAATCCTTTTCTCGCTATATTTTGCAAAAGAAACCCGTTGAAATATTATCCTGTTTAAACACACGAGGGGTGAATGACCCTATGTGGACTGTGGAGTTTGCTTTCTGTGTGTTCAAAAGAATCACCCTCGGGTTGCATAATGATATTTTAAACGGGCCTCGATCTCTCTGTTATGAAATATCAGCAGATAAAACACCCATCCATCCATGTACAAGCATAAAAATCGATTGCGACCCTATTATAATGCAGCTGGAAAGTGTGTTCACAGTCTATTTAATCCAAGTTCGCTGCACACTTGCATTCCCTGATGCTCAAATTCAGCTAAAATTGAAAAAAAGAGAGTGGAAACGGTTTCATTTGCACTTTATTCTGTAAGTGGCACAAGATATATCAGAGGAAACAAACCACTAATCAAATCAACTCAGGCTTCAGGCTTTCAGGACACTGACCTTCAGGACATTGCCTTCTAAAGCACCAATAAAGGAATTGCTCACCCAAATATAAAAATTAGCTGTAAATCTAGTCACCCTCAGGCCATCCAAGATGTAGATGAGTTTGTTTCTTCATCAGATTTGGAGAAATGTAGAATTGCATCACTTGCTCAGCAATGGATGCTCTGTAGTGAATGGGTGCCGTCAGAATGAGAGTCCAAACAGCTGATAAAAACATCACAATAATCCACACCACTCCAGTCCATCAGTTAACATCTGGAGAAGACAAAAACTGAAACAAATCCATCAT
This sequence comes from Tor tambroides, assembly GCA_021397915.2. NCBI lineage: Eukaryota > Metazoa > Chordata > Actinopteri > Cypriniformes > Cyprinidae > Tor > Tor tambroides. The sequence continues at coordinate 3,179 of JAFVLL020010799.1, forward strand.
CGAGATGTTTGTAACTACAATACAAGTCCATAATCCATAATAACGCTTCCTCCAGTGAAAAAGTGGTTTGGTCTGAATCAGGAGAGAAAAACGCACAGATCAAGCAGCGTTTACAAGCCAAAACAGCTCTAAACAAATATGTGGCTGGATTTTGATGTGAGAGACAACAGGAGATGCAATTTCTCACTGGAGGAAGCGTTATTATGGATTATGGACTCTTTGTATTTTAGTTAAAAACGTCTTAATGCTGGATTTGTTTCAGCTTTTGTCTTCTCCAGATGTTAACTGATGGACTGGAGTGGTGTGGATTATTGTAATGGTTTTATCAGCTGTTTGGACTCTCATTCTGACGGCACCCATTCACTGCAGAGCATCCATTGGTGTCATAGAATGACACATTTCTCCAAATCTGATGAAGAAACAAACTCATCTACATCTCCGATGGTCTGAGGATGACTACATTTTTATTTTGGACACTGTCATACAGGCTCCAAAATGAACACACACCATGTAAATGAGGCCAAACCATCGTTGACTTTAATAAAAATAGATTCACCCATCATTGATGCGACACACTATCACTGTGGTGCTTACAGTTACATTTGCACTGCATCTGCTCGAGGCTTTTCACCGCGTTTATACACACTGACGGTCACGAGGACCGTCTGCGATCCGTGTTTATTGCGCACGAAGATGCTGTAGTTCCCCGAGTCCTCCATGGTGACGTGGTTTATAGTGAGAGTGGAGGATTTATCCTCGTTTTTAATGTCATACTGGCCGGCGGAGGTGACTTCTCTGTCGTTCTTCAGCCAGAACATTTCCGGCACAGGATCGCCGTCGGCAAAACACGTCAGACAGAGAGACTACAGAGAAAGAGAATAGTTCAGTGCCTGGTTCTGATGTGAGCTGAATGAGATACAGCAGTGATGGATAGACGTACCTTATTCTCCATTATTGCCACCACATCAGGAAGACCCTTAGTGACTCGGGCTCAATCTGTCAGATGGACGGTTATGATGAAGTGTGTCGTCTACATTAAGCAATTGCTTCATCAAAACACAATTAGAAGACAAACAAATACTTACTTTTCTCAGCAAACTCAACTTGCCTGTGAATGAGTAAAAAATACCATTATATAGAGAATGAGCTTACAAACTTTCACCTGAACACCACCAAAACTTTCTTAGTGTAATGTTCTAACCTTTCAATAAATCTAAAGAAAAAGATATAATGGTTCATTTATATACACACATAAACTCACACAATTATATATATTTCATGTATAATAAATATTTGATATAATAATGTATTTTATATAGATTTTTTTTGTTGATTATTTTGTACAATTATATATAATTTAGTGCTCAAATTAATTTAAAACTGCAATAAATGAAGCGTTTTGCAATGTTATTTTATTTTAATTCATTTTTTTGTAAATAAGTCACAAAACATTTTATATATATATATATATATATATATATCACAATCACATATATTTAAACAATAATCATACTATATAATAATTTAATATATAATCATTTATATTTAATAATTAAATATAATATCTATTATTTTATACAATTACTTTACTATTTTTCCTATTTTTTATTTTAAAAAGCAAAACATGCATAAAGTGCTTTGCAATGTCATTTTATTTTAAATTCATTTTGTAAATAAGTGGTTGATAAATGTTATTTTTAATTAGATTTTATTTAATTAATGAATACATACACATATTTGATTATTATTATTTTAAATATAATTGTATTATATTTTCATATAATTTATTTGATATATAATATATATTATTTTATACAGTTATATATACTACATAAAACATGCTGTTTATATTATATTAATTATTTTAATATAGCAAAAAACATACATAGTGTGTGTATTTTATTTTCAATTAATGTTTTGTAAATAATTATAGGTGGGACACTATTTAATATCCTAGATTTATTATTATTTATAGTTATATATATATATATATAAATATATATATACATAAATAAATAATATAAATATGAATAATCCATATATTATTATATTAGGGATAATTTCATCTATATATATATATATATATATATATATACACATACACACACACACATACAGTCATCTCTATTCATTTGTTATAGACTGTTTTTTAGACTTGTAAAGCTTGTCTAAGTTAGCAACAGTAACCAGGTTGGAGTTTAGCAGGTCAAAGGTCAAATTCAGCTGCAGAATATTCAATCTGGACTTAGTTCAGTCTCTGGTACTCCAGCAAAGCATCTGCGAACGCTGCAGAGAAGAAAGAGCTGTGTTAGTGTTGAGGCGACTGATTCTCTGGCTCGAGTCGCATGTTTTGCGCCGCTGTACCTTGTCCTGACAGATCCGCTTGTGTGTTTCCTGGCCGTCGAACATCTCCAGGGTGTACTTCCCTTCATCGTTTTCTGTGGGGCTGAATATCTCAATCCAAACCTTCTGTATGCTGCTGCCCGGCTTCGTCCGCTCCTCCAGGTCAATTCTCTTGTCTCTGTCACAGCGAGAAAATAAAACAATCAAAGAAAAACCACAAAGAAAAGAATAACTGAACCAGTGTTGCTTTAGTAAAGTATCATTGAGATATTATTATAGTTTTTATTAATATTTCGAATTTGGTTTTATTTTTATGTTGTCCGTTTCATTTGAATTTTAGATTGTTATGCATTCTTGTCATATTCATTTTATTTATTTATTTATTTATTTAAATATGCCTGTATAGTTTTTATTAATTTTTATTTCAATTTCAATTTTAGTTATCTTAGTACATAAAGTTCAACTGAATTAAAATGTGAACATTAAAATGAGAAATGTTGCCTTGGAAACTATCTGAAGTAATAATTATATAAAAAAATGATATTTATTGTATTAAATATTACATCAATTATTTGGCTTCATTTCTAAATTTAAACATTTGGTAATAAAATCATTAGGAGAAATCAGAGAGAAATAAATATAAATAAAAAACTTAATGTTTCATTTTTTTGTTAATAAGTGGTAAAATAAAATAAAAAAACAATTTCATTTTGAATAATATACACACACATACAAAGACAGACACACACACATACACATACAAACACACACACACACACACACACACACACACACACACACACACACACACACACACGTCTGGTTTGCTCTCCTTGTGGGGACTCTCATAGGCGTAATGGTTGTTCTGCTGTACAGACCGTATTTTCTATCGCCCTACACCAACCCTACACCTAAACCTACCCCTTACAGGAAACTTTCTGCATTTTTACATTTTAAAAAAACTTAATTCTGTGTGATTTATTAACTTTTTTACCCATGGAGACCTCGATTTAGGTCCCCACCATGACAAAGTTCCCCATGAGTCTGTGTGTATTCAGGTTTAAGTCCCCACCGGAGTATAAAACCAAGTACACACACACACACACACACACACTCACACACACACACACACACACACACACACACATGTAATTGTTATATAATAACATTTTATATATAATAATACATATCACACACACAGATACACACACACACTTGCATGTATATATACACACACACACACACACACACACATTATATATAAAATACAATATTATATTATATAATTTTCGGCTTAAATTACTGTTCTGAAAACTCTCTTGAAGTACCAGCTGGTCTTGATGTAGCTCAGGTAGTATTTGAGGGAGCAGTAGAGCTTGAAGCCCTGCGCAGTGCACCGGACACACACCGGACCAGCAGAGAGCGCTGTACAACACAAACACACACACACACACACATCACTCAACCTGACCTCACATCAACCTGAGAGAGTCTGAAGAGTCATGACAAAAACCCACCGCACTGTTTACTGAGCTGCTGCACCAGACGCTCAAACTCTGAGAGAAACAACAACATCACATTAATACTGAACATCTAGATATCACACATCTTCATACAGAAGTACATCAGAAATGTTTGTTTATTACAGTGATTTTACTAAAGAAACGGAGTGAACCTAAAACCCCTTAACTGTGATAAAATCATCACTTAAACAAAAATATATCACTGACAATAAAACAGCAGCAAGATGACACAGATACTTATAAAGACATCAAAGTTCAGTAAATGTATAAATGTCTACTACTACTAAATAGTAAAAACCACACAGCAAAAAATTACTAATTTAAGTAGTCTTATTAAACTAATTTAATTTGTGATTATATATATATACACACATACACACACACACAATATTCTACATAAACAATTAATTAGAGATGTAAAGAAGGCTTCTGAATATACATATATAATTTTGTATAATTTTTATAATGTATATAAAATTATAAATGAATATATACTGTTAATCTTCAAATATGAAACTTTTTATATATGAAATATAACACCATTTATTTACAAAAAATGCTTTGAAAATGAAATGACATTGCAAAATGTAATTAGTAAATAATTATTGTAAATGCAAGAGAATTAAAATTGTGACCTAAAACCCCCTTAGCTGCAGTAAAATTACTGTAATAATTGTTAGCACTGTAACTTAAAATAAATTACTATACGGCAGCTATATGACAGACAATAAAGTCATACATGTTGAGTAAATGTACTATCACTAATGCAAAAAAACTATATACTTATATACTATACCAAAATAAATGTTAAGATTCTAGTTTTTTAAATTAATAATAATTGAATAATTTTTGTTATGCACCTCAATACAAACATAAAACATACATAAAATAAATAAATAAATAAATAAAAATAAATAAAATATACAGCATATATATATATATATATATATATACATATACATATTATATACAGTGTATATATATATATATATATATATATATATATATATATATATAAAACGGTTAGTTCCATTCCTCGATTCTGATTGGTCAGCAGCTGTGTTTTATTCACGATACAGCACGGCTATGACCGCTTCACCCAACCGTTCTGTGTATCACTGAGCAACACCCTTAGCAACCACCCTTAGCAACATAAACAATCAATAGCATCAAAACTGTTTAATGTATTATGTAGTAGCTTGCTATTTATTTAATGAAGTATGAGTGACCCCTGCTGGCGTTATGTTGCAACTTTCATCTTTAATTTTGAGACCCCGCCCTTCCCCTGTCTAAATAAACGCTTCTCACGCGGAGATATGTTGACATGTGTGCGGCGCGCATCTGTGTGAAATACTACAGTTTCCGAAGTGAGGAAGGAATATTACTGAATTTATTAGTTTTCTGTTTCAGGTATGATTCTGTATGACCATCAGTTTACATTGTAATGACTCTTGCAAACTCGCGCTGTGCTAGGGTTGCCACCTTCAGCGAGCAAAAATAAGGGACACCCATCACCCCCATATCCCCCCCTAAAAAAAAAATACTTTTTAAATGTATTTTTTTTAATCATTTGCTTAAATTAGGACTACATTTAATCTAAATGATTTAGCATTTTTTAAACTTTTTTAAAATGTCAAATTGTATATGACTTATATGCTTATTTATTATGTATATATTTATGATTAATATAAAAGATAAATTAATAAATAGGCTCTAACATTAATTATAATCTATTAATTGATATGTCTAAAAATATAATAATTATGTCTATCAAGCTCCAACAGACTATCTAGATTTTAATAAAACAATAGAGTTATGCCTTTAAAAGATGTGTCTGTCACTTTAAAAGTATGGTTCACCCAAAAATGAAAATTGTCATAATTTACCCAGGTTGTTCTAAACCTGCAAGTTCTTTCTTCTGTTGAACACAAAAGAAGATACCTTGAAGAATGTGGGAAACTAAACAGCTGCTGGTCCTCAGTAACTTTCATAGCAGAGAAAAAATACTATCAGAGTCATTGGGGACCAGAAACTGATTGGTTACCCACATTCTTCAAAGTATTTTCTTTTATATTCAACAGAAGAAAGAAATTATTACAGGTTTGGGACAACTTGTGGCTGTGTAAACGATGACAAAATGTTCATTTTTGGGTGAACTATCCCTTTAAGTCAGACAGTCCACCGTGAGCAAATGCTTCTTTGCAAACTGTGCTTTCATCATTAGTTACTGGACAGAGCTACTGATAACTTTCCCATTCAGCCCTACATCTGGAGAGTCTTGTGTTCAAAGGGCAGATGTGAGCTCCAGATGTTTTAAATCGCGCAGGTTTAGCGCATGCAGTGCTCGCGTGAAAGCGCTTTAACGGCGCGCGATCAGGCTACTCCATCATCGCCATGGAAACAAAGACGCCAAGATGAGCTTCTCTAACTTTTTATGAATTTGACTTCATTATAATTGCTATTAGCATTATAAACGGGTGCAAAATACTTATTTGTTGATTCAGCTTGTTGCCCTTTCTAAAATACGGGACAAATCGCGTCCCGTATTGATTTGATACGGGACGCATCATTTTACCTTCAAATACGGGACGATTCCGTATTTTAAGGGACGGGTGGCAACCCTACGCTGTGCCGCGAATCGGTCTGTTTTAAAACTAAAAGACGGAAAACAGACGATGCTGAGAGATAAGCAGATGTATGTGTGTGAGAAAATATCATATATAGTGTTAAAAAAATAAATGACAGCGGATAAGAGCTCCTATTCTCTGTTTTTATTTAAGCTCCATTAGATGAGGCATGCTCGGAACATTCTCTTGCCGTTTACTGTTGCTGTCAGGAACTATTTTTTTAGCGGAAGGACAGCATTTAACGAACTTGCTTCAAAAAAGTAAAATTTCAATACATACATTTTGGGTTTTAATATTTTTATTGTGTGGTAACCGTTTTATAAAAGCAATAAGGTACTCGAGGCCGTGCTGTATCGTGAATAAATCACGGCTGAAGGGGTTGCAGGCACTCCGCTTCGCGTCGTGCCTAACAACGCCCTTCAGCCGTGATTTATTCACGATACAGCACGGCCTCGAGTACCTTATTGCTTAAATATATATATGTGACCCTGGACCACAAAACCAGTCTTAAGTATCAATTTTGCGTTGATGTATGGTTTGTTAGGATCGGACAATATTTGGCTGAGATGCAACTATTTGAAAATCTGGAATCTGAGGGTGCAAAAAAATCTAAATATTGAGAAAATCGCCTTTAAAGTTGTTCAAATTAAGTTCTTAGCACTAATCAAAAATTATGTTTTGATATATTTACAGTAGGAAATTTACAAAAAATCTTCATGGAACATGATCTTTACTTAATGTCCTAATGATTTTTGCCATAAAAGAAAAATCAATAATTTTGACTATTGCTAGAAATATACCCCAGCGACTTAAGACTGCTTTTGTGCTCCAGGGTCACATATACTCTACAGTAATGGCAGTAATAATGAGTCATGTTCTCACCATCATCTATCAGCTGCAGGACGCTCTCGTCTTCTCCTCTGCTGTCGTTCACTACGGCTCTGTACACACCCAGCTCCTTCCTCGTCACCTGAGCGATTATGACAAATAACACGGGTCAGTGTGATTCCAGACACAATTACGCCCTAATAGCCCTTTAATCGCCCAGCGCCTGGAAGATTAGTGCACAGATTTCTCCTCTATCAGGTAATTAGACGCCGTGTTACAGGTTCAGCACGACTTAAGATTTATCTACAGCATTTGTGGCAGAATGTAGAAAATTATTTCAACTCATCCTTGTTCTTATTTGAGTAAAAGCAGAAATGTTAAAGTCAAAGCAATTCCAAGAAATACAGAGCAAAAATTAGCTTAATTTGGAGCTTTAATTCTAAATCACCTGTATAACATTAAATAATTATTGTAGATATTTCACCATGTACCGCATGTAGTGTTGTTGCACGTAATAATATGTGAAAGTTACCATGTTTACTAGCACTACATGGTCATTTACAAGGTCAGTAAACAAGTCTATCACACTAGTCTCATTTCAGGGTTATTATTGTTTAGGAAAAAGCAATTCCACACCTTTTTAATTCAATATGATACCAATACTTTTTTTTTTTACTTAGAATTTTTACAATAGGATACCGATACTGATTATTTATTTTAAATGATTGTGATTTTCAACCTAAATTAAACAAAAGAACTGGAAACATTTGAAAAATGATGCAGAAACCCACGTTTTGTATTAATATAATTTTAATATTTTTTTAAAGGAAGTGATGCTAAATAAGTAGCTTGTGAGCATGTCTGTAAACTATTGATAATGAAATAAAAACCATAAAAAACATAAACATTATTTTAAATAAATAAATAATAATTGAAATAAATATAAAAAATTAACATTTTATTTCAGCTAGTTGCCAAAGGCAGCATCTCATTTTACACACACACACACACACACACACACACACACACACATATATTCATATATTTAAATTAATATTTTAAAATTTAATTTTTACATTTTAATTAAAATTTTTAACCAAATAATTAGCTTGTGAGCCCATCGCTATTATCGTTAACAAAAAGCAAAACCATAAAAACACTTTCATTACTTAAAATAAATAAACATTAACCGAAATAAATGTTTATACACTTCGAATTTTTGATTAGATTAAGTTGAAGTACTAAAATAACTAAAACTAAAAACTATATATTCAAAAAAACTATTAAAAAACAAACAACAAAATTACACAAACTATAACTAAAATTAAAATGAAAACAGAAAATAAAATAAAAACTGATTGGAAATATTAATAAAAATTATAATTCTTTAATCAATGATATACTAAAATCATACTGTCTCAATATTAACATGCATAATGTTTAAGTCTTGTAAACTTGTTTATTGTTTTTCCATAGACTTCCAGTGTAAATGCAAACTAAGCGACAATTGACCCTTCGCTAAGCCACGCCCGAAAACCGCCACAGGCCAATCGTGGCTTAGCAACTGTAACTAGGCGCAGGAGGTCTGACAAGCTTTCGAGCGAGGGAAACATGCAGAAGCGTTGTGCGTATGGATTGTGCAAATCTGATACCCGGTATCCTAAAAGTTTGGATGGGGCGGTGGAATTTTTTCCCTTCCCGAAACCTAAAAACCCAAGGGGAGAAGTAGCCTGGCACGCTAAAAATATAAGCGGGAGAATGTTATCATTGCAAAGTGGTCAGGCTGATGCCTTGTGTTTATTTCACAAGACTTATGGATAAACTGTTTGATTTATAATTATTAGATTATTTTCAAATTTCACTTACCCTGCTGTGCGTGAACATAGCTGTTCCTCAATTTGTGTGTTTCTCATTGAATGGTCAGCGTATGAGGCGGCTGCTGCTTGCGCTGAGACCTATAGGCTTTAGCTTCAATTTTGATGAAATTATTCTCTAATCGGTTGCATATTATGTCGTGGATGTATCCCTCAAATGCATACTGCAGTCCCTTTTGTCTTGCTCTCTCAGATATTTCACCTGTTCGCCAAAAATGACTAATTATCTCCTTGGGAATGTCTGACACCGGTGCATACATACTGTAATAGACGTGCCAGGCGCGAAAGCTTGTCAGGCGTAGCAACAGTAACTAAGGAGGGTCAATTAACTCAACTTGTACTGAACCCTTAACAGTTTTCCAGTTATTTTCTGTGATCTCAGAGGTCTGGCTCTCTGATGTTCTGTGTGTAACTGTGAAAGTGTGGTCTGTACCTGCGGGACGGTGAAGGAGCTGACGCCCGAGGCTCGGACACCGCCTGAGGAAGCTCCACTCCGTCCTTAAACCACTTCACACGCGTGTCTTTGCTCACGTTAGTGACCTGCAGCCGTAGACACACGGGTTATCATCGTGTTTCAATGCTGATGCGCTGTCATTAGTGAAGAAACATCATTACCTTGCACTTCATAATCATTTCACAATCTGAAGTCACTGTCCATGACAAAAAATATCTAGAAATATTTAGAAATCAAAACACAGAGAGACATATCTGATTCATTCATTCGATTCGATACGGGGTCAATTTGATACACTGTTCTCCATCTAAAGCTACTTTAAATAAGATTTGTATCAATTTGAGCTATTTCATCCTCCCCTATATTTATATTAACATCATCACCCGACTCACCCGACTTTCTCTTCCAGTTGCGTCTGTTGGCCTCAGATTTGACCAGTGTGTCCTGAAACTCTGACAAACAGAAAAATAAAGATTAAATCTGGAGAAATATTAAATATGACTGTCACCATATATCAGAAAAACTGACTTCGACTTTGAGTTTTGCTGCATCATTAAACGGGTGATTGAAAAATGAAAAGCGGCTGTATAACAAAATGTAAAATGAAACTTTATAAAATAAAAATGTAATACAACTTCCACTAATAATAAAAATTAGACTGAAAAATGACTATATACCATAATTTTGGATTTTATAATTGAATAACTATTGATTTGTAATATAATTTAAAATTTAATTTCTTATGCATCTATCTATCTATCTATCAATCTATCTATCTATCTATCTATCTATCTATCTAT
>JAFVLL020010800.1:0-44636 GCA_021397915.2 Tor tambroides
AACACCCTTTTTTTTTTTTTTTTTTTTTTTTTTTTTTTTTTGAGACATCTAAGAGAAATCAGTTTGCTTTTTGTTTTCAATATTTTGTATTTTTTGGATGTCAAGTGTATATATAAACTGGTTCAAATCGAAAACTATTTTTTTATTAAAAAGTAAAATTTAAATTGTTCGGATCTCAATTGTTGATGTGCAGGTAACACTTTCAATGCCAGTTTTTGTGTGCAGTTTACACAAGAATCACATGCTAAATTATCATTACACATCCAGCAGTGTTCTGTATGCCAGAGATATACTTGGCTAAATTGGGAATTTTGAATAAGCCGTACATTAAATTTCACAACTATTTGTTGCAACCGATTTTAAAATTGTGTAATTGGCCATTTTAGCACAACACCTTCACATTTTCACGATGTCACTCTTTGTTTCAGAAATACTCTCTTTTGCGATATAGTGCACGTGTCCACATGACTTCAGGTGCTGGCTTTAGCTGATAAGTAAGCTTTAAAGCTTTTATCTAAGAGCTTATGGTGGTTCTGTTTTTGAGTCCTAAGCTTAGGACTATGATAGCTAACCACAAGGCTGCTAAATTGTGCTTTTCATTGCCTGCAGATTGACCTTTTGGATACACTGAGAAGTCATCATGCTCATGCAAATTAAACCTTGTTTTAATATTCTTAATTAATCTCTCGCCACCATTAAATGTGTGGCTAGGTAAAGTACAAACTCTGTGCTTTATTTAGCTAATCATTTGTAGCTTCAAAGGTTTTCTAGCTTTTCGTCTGTGTTATTATAGCAGATTTGTGTAAATTGTTAAAGAGTTGACAATTTTTGTGTATGCTCTCATTCAATGTTATTGCGGCCTTCTGAAAAAGTTGCATTGTACTGTGGAAATATTTTAGAAAGTTTGTCAGAGTCACAAAGAAACTCATTGATGTATGTGAACACCATTCAAGGGGGGGGAGAGATTCATGTATCTTATTTCAAAGAGTTGATTTTGTTTTGGTCATGTTGTTGAATCACACTGTACCAACTGTAGAACCCAAGCATATTAATACTTCATATACAAACCCCTTGCCATCCTTCTAGCTTTTGCCATAAAGGGTTTGTAACCAAACCTTCCAGCCACTGATGTCTATGATTATCTGTATGACTGTAATCCTTACTCAAAATATATTTTTATTTTGTCACCTACAATCTGTCTTAAATTATTTTATTCTGAGAAATAAATAGCACAAAATATGAATTCCTTTCCAGCTGCTCAATGTGTAGCAGGAAGCATGACGTTGTAAATATGACCTCAGCATTTGTCATTGTGTTCTGATCCTTATACAGAGGAAGTTCTTCAATTGATTTCTCAATCTCTTTGTTTGCTGTACTTTTTGCCTGAAGCTGCTGGATGTAGCCAGTTTGGCTTGATTTCTAATGTGGAAGTAATGCTTGTTAACATAATGTTTGTTAACATCATGATTGTCACACGGTTTGCATGATTTACTTTACTGACTCTATGCTTTCGTACAGTGAGTCACTTTTTAATGCTGAATGGCCAGAGTTTTAAAATCACATGAGGCTTGAAGAAACCTCAGCAGTTTATATTGTTTAAAAAAAATTCTGGCTGAAATTACTGTGAATGAAATCAGATGTTAGTGGCTTACATGGTAATAATGTCCACTTCCTTAGTGAATGACATCCACTGCCTATAAGAGGTCACAGGAAATGTTTCCATAGTAGAATTGCAATTCATAATGCTTTGACATTCTGGAAATATCTTAAAATACTTTGCGTGTATCTCATACCCTTGATAAGGAAAGGCCAGTTAAAGAAGGAAATGTCATGAACCATGAGCAAGGCAGTGGGACTACAATGATGGACCAGTCTATTAAATAGGAATGCAGCCTGTATAGGCTTATAGGAAGAGATGTATTTGAGACAATTTGTATGTATCATGGTTTATGACACTTGTGCTCAATGCTGTGTTGAATGGTAGAAATAGTTTTCAGTGGGTCTTAAACAGTTTGTTTCATTAGCATTCCCACATTTGACAACTTAATGCTAGAAAAAAGCTAAATGAATGCCCTGAAGGGACAGTTCACCCAAAAATGAATGTTCTGTTGTCATTTACTCACCGTCATTTGGTTCCTGCTTGACTTTCTACTGTAGAACAAAAAAGAAGATATTTTGAAGAATGTTTCAATGTTTTTTTTTTTCATACAACGAAAGTCAGTGAGGCCAAATCACCATTAGACTGTTTTTTTGTTGTTTTTTTTACAGTCATAAAAGTACACTGAGACATTTTTCAAAATATCCTGTTTTGTGAAACACTTTAAAATATGACAGAAGCAATGATGACAATTTTAATTTTGGGTGCTACCCCTTTAATTCTTTAAGCCAGAAGTTTGCTTATCAAAACATACAGCATTTTTTTTTTTTTTTTTTTTTTTTTTAAGATGCAGGATATCCTGCTGGAATATCAGATTAGCCTGCATGCTTAAAACACTTCAAGCTGATTTGCAAAAGAATCTCCTGACAGAACACAGTTTAGTCCTTCATTAGGAAGAAGTCTGTATTGGTTTTTCTGGCTAAGCTTGACAATATTTGTGTGTTTGCTCAGATTGGCTTCGTGTCTGGTTACAGGCCATCCGTGGGGTCTAATGAGGACTATGGTAATGACACACACAGGGCCTCACCTGATCCTCCAGCTCACTGCGGCAGCACCTGCTGTGGTTACCTGAGCCAGGCGGCACATGGCTGTTAAACTCAGTGGAATACAGGTAAAGCCATGTGACACCACATGTACTAATCTGTACAATCTTTTTCTATGGTAGTCCATGGATTGTTCTTTTTTTTTTTTTAAAAAAAGTATCACAAAACATATATCTGTAGTGAGAGGTTAAAAGACATTCATTTGTGACAGATTGATTTACAAACCCGATTCCAAAAAAAGTTGGGACACTGTACAAATTGTGAATAAAAACAGAATGCAATGTGGAAGTTTCAAATTTCAATATTTTATTCAGAATACAACATAGATGACATATCAAATGTTTAAACTGAGAAAATGTATCATTTTAAGGGAAAAATAAGTTGATTTTAAATTTCATGGCATCAACACATCTCAAAAGTTGGGACAAGGCCATGTTTACCACTGTGTGGCATCCCCTCTTCTTTTATAATAGTCTGCAAAACGTCTAAAATCGAGGAGACAAGTTGCTCAAGTATAGGAATAGAAATGTTGTCCCATTCTTGTCTAATACAGGCTTCTAGTTGCTCAACTGTCTTAGGTGTCTTCTTGTCGCATCTTCCTTTATGATGCGCCAAATGTTTTTCTGTGGGTGAAAGATCTGACTGCAGGTCAGCCATTTCAGTACCTGATCCTCTGACGCAGCCATGATGTTGTAATTGATGGTATGTGTCTGGCATTGTCATGGCAAATGCAAGGTCTTCTCCTGGAAAGAGACTAACATCTGGATGGGAGCATATGTTGTTCTAGAACTTGATATACTTTTCAGCATTGATGGTGCCTTTCCATGTGTGTTGCCCATGCTTACATGCACTCATGCAACCCCATACCATCAGAGATGCAGGCTTCTGAACTGAGCTGATAACAACTTGGGTTGTCCTTGAACTCTTTAGTCCGGATGACATATGGCTCCAGTTTTCCAAAAAGAACTTCAAATTTTGATTCGCCTGACCACAGAACAGTTTTCCACTTTGCCACAGTCCATTTTAATGAGCTTGGCCCAGAGAAACGCCTGTTTCTGACTGCTTAGATATGCCGTTTTTGACCTATAGAGTTGTGATTTGACCCATGTTGTGATTTCCATTACAGTAGCATTCCTGTATGTGATGCAGTGCCGTCTAAGGGTCCGAAGATCACGGGCATCCAGTATGGTTTTCCGGCCTTGACCCTTACGCACAGAGATTGTTCCAGATTCTCTGAATCTTTGGATGGTATTATGCACTGTAGATGATGATAACTTCAAACTCTTTGCAATTTTTCTCTGAGAAACTCCTTTCTGATATTGCTCCACTATTTTTCGCCGCAGCATTGGGGGGGAATTGGTGATCCTCTTCTCATCTTGACTTCTGAGAGACACTGCCACTCTGAGAGGCTCTTTTTATACCCAATCATGTTGCCAATTGACTTAAGTTGCAAATTGGTCCTCCAGCTGTTCCTTATATGTACATTTAACTTTTCCGGCCTCTTATTGCTACCTGTCCCAACTTTTTTGGAATGTGTAGCTCTCATGAAATCCAAAATGAGCCAATATTTGGCATGACATTTCAAAATGTCTCACTTTCAACATTTGATATGTTATCTATATTCTATTGTGAATAAAATATAAGTTTATGAGATTTGTAAATTATTGCATTCCTTTTTTATTCACAATTTGTACAGTGTCCCAACTTTTTTTGGAATCGGGTTTGTACTTGGCCAGTGTTTTTGCAGTTGTAGGCTCTAAGGCTTTTAAAAATAATTTAAATTGGCGAAGTGATAGAAATAGTGCTGGTGGCCCTGCTCGATAATTTATTGAGCTGTTTAACTTCAGTTTTCTTGATTTCCTTTTTTATGTTGTTCCCAGTGTATATGTGAATCTAAAGGCCTAAATAAATTTGTGAAGTGATATGGAACCAAAGACTATAGGACTTTGTATGAAACTGTAATGTGGTCAAAACTGGAACTACTTCAACCGTGCAGTTATAGAAAAACATTAGAACGCTCTTCAGCCAATAAGAATCTAGCATTCTAGACTGCTGTGTTATACATTGGACTACTTAGTGTGGGGGAAAAAATCCAATGGAACATAATGCTAGTTAATGTAAAGAGTGTACTAACAATGGGCATATCTGGACTGAATGTAATATTAGAAACCACTTTGTTAGATGTATTGTCTATTGATTTCTCTGAATGTGGAACAATAGGAGGAGAAGCATGCACTATATTGTATAAAGGAAGCAGGCAGAAAAGACCTAAATAGCACTTAATAGAAAACCTTTGGTGTTTAAAAAAATCAAGCTTGTGTTATCTTAAGGAAAAATAAAGTTTGTGTATTTATTTATTTATTTATTTATGCATGTGTGCATGCATACTTTGGCCAAACTATCTCATCACATGTTTTGCAGGGAAGTTGGTTGGCCTGCTTGAACAGTGACACTTCATTTACATAGCCCTTTAACTTTATCACAGTTTTCATTATTTCCTTTTTTATGTAGTTCCTAGTGTTTAGCTTTCATGTTCTGGCAATCTTGCTGATAGAATAATTCATAGTCGTGACAGACCACTGCTGGATCATCAGATTTGTGACCTTTCCTCTACAGCATGATTCCACAAGGAAAACATGTCATTTTCACACGCTGTCATAAAGATAATCGCTCTGAAATCAGAAAAAGTGTGCCGCCCTCTGACCCCTCAGGTGATGGGTTTTATGCGTAATTTGTGTATTTGATAAATATTTCTAATATTTAATCTTCTGATTAAGTGGTTAAACAATTCCTAGTGGTCTATATTAGTCAGCTCATTAGGAGAAAAATATTGTTCTGACTCACTGTTACCTTCGAGTCACCTGACTTGTGTCTTGGATTGAGTGTTCCTTGGTTTATGTACTGTGTACACAAACGCATGAGGTAAAACTCACAAGGCACATGTGGTAGGCTGTCGAATAGCATACATGGTGTAAATAAATTCATCTTATCTCATCTGATTTCCCTTATTCTGACCCTCGCTCACGTTTTTTCCTCTTATGGAGGCTTCTGTCCTGGGTCATTTATTCCAAACACATGTAAATGTAATACAAATCATGTGTTTCCATTGTGAGAGCTTATATACCAAGGATGCACAACAGATATTGCTCAAGATTTTGATTATATTTGAGAAGAAAGTGCTTGGTAGTCCGACAAGTTGAACTATGTTACATTGGTGAGGCAACTGGACATTTTGTGTGCTGTTTATGCTGATGTTTCAATGGCTGTTGAAATGCAATCTGGTACAACTTTTAAATAAGCAAAAGAGTTTCGAAAATCTGTTGTGTTCATATTGCACGTAACAGTGTTTTGATTGTTATACTCTTTGAGAACAGCAAGCAAGTGGTTAAAATAACTGTTTACATAGAAGATTACTGAGTAAGTGCCAGGTATAGCCATTATGGAAGACTAATTCTTAGATTTAGACGCCAGCATGTTTGTGGAGATTTTTCTCTAAATCCTCATCATCACTGTAAACCTGCTGACCTTATTCTATGATGTGTGGTTGACTGGCAGCAGGTCCATAGTCTTTAGTGGTAATGTGGTCTGGGCTGGTCTGATTCTGTTCAGGCTGTTAAATGTTTGAGGTGAAGAAGGACAAAGGTTTGTTGACCTATGACACACATTCATTGTCAAAATAACTTACTGACTCAAACTCAGCACATATGAGACTGACTGATGTTGTGAAAAAGGTAGTGATCAAAAATGTGTGTATTTGTTATGATTTATTATATACCTCTAGCAACTCCAGCTGTATGAAATTTGGTTTCCACCAGGTTGGAGCTTATTAGCAGTATGACATAACAAATTAAACGCTTACAGTAAGTGTCTTTTCTGTAGATTGCTCAAGTCTTTATCTTATTGATTCATTCATTAATAATTCTGCATTATTCTGATATACTCTGAACAGTTTCTCTAATAATAATTCACTATAGCAAAACTGTATTGTGTGATGCCACAATGTCCTTAAAATTATGAGATTTATGTAAATCATTTTGTATTAATTCAAGCACTTCATGATTCCATGTTGTCTGTGTATTATGTATATGTCTGCTTGTATCTATATTTCATATACTTAATAAGCTCCTGTGTTTTTCTGAGAAATATACAACCCGAATTCCGGAAATGTTGGGACGTTTTTTAAATTTGAATAAAATGAAAACTAAAAGACTTTCAAATCACATGAGCCAATATTTTATTCACAATAGAACATAAATAACACAACAAATGTGTAATCTGAGAAATATTACAATTTTATGCACAAAATAAGCTCATTTCAAATTTTATGCCTGCTACAGGTCTCAAAATAGTTGGGACGGGGGCATGTTTACCATGGTGTAGCATTTCCTCTTCTTTTCAAAACAGTTTGATGACGTCTGGGAATCGAGGTTATGAGTTTCTGGAGTTTTGGTGTTAGAATTTGGTCCCATTCTTGCCTGATATAGGTTTCCAGCTGCTGAAGAGTTTGTGATCATCTTTAAACGAAAAATACGTCAAAGATGCTCCAAATGTTCTCTATAGGTGAAAGATCTGGACTGCAGGCAGGCCAGTTCAGCACCCGGACTCTTCTGCTATGAAGCCATGCAGTTGTAATAGCTGCAGTATGTGGTTTTGCATGCTGAAATAGACGTCGTCTGGAGGGGAGCATATGTTGCTCTAAAACAGGGGTGTCAAACTCATTTTAGATTGAGGGCCGGATCGAAGAAAATGTCCCCTTGTGCGGGCCGAATTACCTTTTGTTAAACCCTAGTTTGCTCACAATTACAAATAATATTAACCATACATACTACAATATAATTTATAAAAAAATCTATTAAACCTTTTTTCAAAAATGATGCTATGTTATTTTAGGGGTGTGCAATATTGACACAATGTCATTTTTTATTTTGATTTTTTTAATATTAATAATTACCATATTTTGCTGAGTGTGTTTTTGAGATGGTTTGTTTAAGGCTGTCATGGATAAATAAATATGACACTAAAGCCGCCAGTAGGTGGCAGCAAGTCTCCGTCTTAATGAGTGATCCATTGACTCATTCATTCAAAACGTTTGATTCGTTTAGAAACGAAGCTAGTGATTGCCTGCGTCCCAATGTGCATACTATATCCATCTTAAATTCTATGTGATATTAATAATTTTCAATACTATTTAGGGCAGATATGGTGGATAGTATGCACATTGGGATGCAGGGATTGTCTAATGGCCACTGAATCATTGACTCAAATGATGATCAAAAAGACAGATTCGTTCAGTAACAAAATATGCATTGCTGCTCGGAGATGAAAAATTGGTCTTACTCTGGCTCTGTTAAAAATTTTCATTGCCGAGACAGAGATAAACAGATAGCATTGTGACTAAAACATAACACGCTTAATACTAGCATATTGTTTGTTGAGCTGTTGTATACAATCAATTAATTTGCGATCGTGCTGACATTCAGGAAAGCAACACTCTTATTATAGTTAACGTTAACAATCATGACATAAATATTTAAAGACTCTTACAGGGCATTTTTGCCTCCATATCTTGAATTATATTATAACTGTATTCTGATTGCCTTCACCCGGCACTGAAAAAGTCCAGTGCACTTGCAAAGTTACAAAATGTCAGCTCGCACACCATTAAAACAACAGTTCAGTAGTAGCCTACAAGATAAATATCGCACAGCCCTAGCTCATTTACTTTTTCCAAGCTAAGCTGTCCAGTGCACTGCAGTGTCATTTAATATTGCACATTTTTACCACAGCAACGGGTTGCGATTAAACATAACGTTACCTGTCTGCGTTGAGATCACAGAACCTTTCTTTCAATTTCTCCTCAAATAGTGAGTCCACACTTCCAGGTCATTTTTTTTTTATTCTAGACATGTTTAAAATCACAAGTAACTTTCCAAACAAGCATCAGTTACAACAAGGGTCCCGCTTTGCGTTGTACCGCACAGCATTTTCACCCTTTGTCCCGCACGTCGCATATTGAGAAAATGTCCCGCATTTTCATCAGTCTGTTGGTTTTTAATTATCATATTAAGAAAACGTACATACGTTCTTTTGCCTTTAAAAAAAAAAAAAAAGTTTATTTATTCTTTTTGCGGCATAGCTTTAGCGCAAAGGATGTGCAAACCTCATCAAGCGAGCACCACCGACGGAAGTGGTCGAGCGCACACAGAAAAGCACGATATTCTCCATTCATTTTAACCAATTAAAAAAAAATCGGTGCAGCTTTTAGACACAACTTTCTTCTTATTTTAATAGTTCGTTTGAGGCGGTTTCTGTGGCCTTATTTTAATGACAAATGTCCAGAGCGCATTATTGTAATGCGAGGCCACATCAAAATGCGCGAGCACAAATCTCTTCTCTCACAGGTGGATTCTCTTCACTCTCACACAAAACGGATGCGCTTTTACATGTGCGCGCTCAGAAACATAAATAAGCGCATATGACAACGAATGTAAATCAGTATTTACATAGCATAACAGTAGTAAATGTATCCGTCTCACACATGTCCCGCAAAATCACATATATGTCCCGCAATATCTATTGCCAGGTGGTCACCCTAGTTACAACGCAGCTATCATCTTATTATCATCGTACTGCTCAAGATTCTGGCACCGCCTTTTAAAATGTGCGTGTGTAGGTGTCCCGACTCCCGAGGCGTAACATTCTACGCAAATAACTAAGACGTTTGTTCCGCTTTAACTTAAAAATGAAATATTGTAGTGAATAAACGTTTTATTTAATTTTTCAAAATAATGTTTTATTTATTATTTTATATTGTTCAAATCCTCCCGCGGGCCGGATTGGACACCTTTGTGGGCCGTATTCGGCCCGCGGGCCGTATGTTTGACACCCCTGCTCTAAAACCTTTACATACCTTTCAGCATTCATAGTGCCTTCCAAAACATGCAAGCTGCCCATCCCGTATGCACATATGCACCCCCATACCATCAGAGATGCTGGCTTTTGAACTGAACGCTGATGACACCTTGGAAGGTCTCCCTCCTCTTTAGTCCGGAGGACACGGCATCCGTGATTTCCAACAAGAATGTCAAATTTGGACTCGTCTGACCATAGAACACTTTTCCACTTTGAAACAGTCCATTTTAAATGAGCCTTGGCCCACAGGACACGATGGCGCTTCTGGACCATGTTCACGAATGGCTTTTGCATGATAGAGCTTTAGTTGGCATCTGCAGATGGCATGGCAGATTGTGTTTACAGACAGTGGTTTCTGGAAGTATTCCTGGGCCCATTTAGTAATGTCAATGACAGAATCATGTCGATGAGTGATGCAGTATCATCCGAGGGCCCGAAGACCATGAGCATCCAACAAAGGTCTTCGGCCTTGTTCCTTACGCACAGAGATTTGTCCAGTTTCACTGAATCTTTTGATGATGTTATGCGCTGTAGATGATGAGATTTGCAAAGCCTTTGCAATTTGACGTTGAGGAACATTGTTTTTAAAGTATTCCACAATCATTTTACTCACTCTTTCACAGATTAGGGAGCCTCTGCCCATCTTTACTTCTTAAAGACTCTGCCTCTCTAAGACATCCCTTTTATGTTACAGACCTGATGTAAATTAACTTAATTAATTGCTAGATGTTCTCCCAGCTGAATCTTTTCAAAAATTTTAGCTTTTTCAGCCCTTTGTTGCCCCCGTGCCAGCTTTTTTTTAGATCTGTAGCAGGCTTCAAATTTGAAATGAGCTCATTTAGTGGATAAAAGTGTAAAATTTTTCAGTTTAAACATTTGTTATGTTCTCTATGTTCTATTGTGAATAAAATATTGGCTCATGTGATTTGAAAGTCTTTTAGTTTTCATTTTATTCAAATTTTAAAAACGTCCCAACATTTCTGGAATTCGGGTTGTAAAATAAATGTTTTTTCCCTAAAAATGTTTCAGCTTTTACGTGAGGCATTACAATTATGAGATTTATGTAAACTGTTTTGTATTAATTTAAGCAGTTTACAATTCCATATAGTGTGTATATTATGAATAACTGCTTTCATCCATTTATATTTCATATACTGTATAAGCTCCTGTGTTTTTCTGAGAAATATATAATTTTTTTCCTAAAAATGTTTCAGCTTTTTGGTGATGTATTACAATTACTTATGAGATTTATGTAAATCATTTTGTATTAATTCAAGCACTCCATGATTCCATATTGTCTGTGTATTATATAAAAGTCTGCTTTTATATGAAGAGTTCATTTGCAAAAACAGATAATTCCATTTTTAACAATTCTCAGAAATTATGTTTTTTCATTGTGCATTCCAATTAGTCTCAATAAAACTGTAGTTGGGTTATTTTGACTAGGTTAAAAAATAACTAAAAA
This sequence comes from Tor tambroides, assembly GCA_021397915.2. NCBI lineage: Eukaryota > Metazoa > Chordata > Actinopteri > Cypriniformes > Cyprinidae > Tor > Tor tambroides. The sequence continues at coordinate 11,078 of JAFVLL020010800.1, forward strand.
ACACAGCTAACTAACACAATAAAACACAATAAAAACATGATAACAATAAAAAAAACATGATTTTTGAAAATTAAAAGTTATCTGTTTTTGCAAATAAACTCTTCATATATATTTCATATATTATATAAGGTCCTGTGTTTTTCTGATAAATAAAAGCTAAATATGTATTTATTTTTCTTAAAAAAGTTTCAGATTTTATTGATGTATTACCATAACTTATGAGATTTACAAAAAATCATTTTTTGTATTTATTCAAGCACTTCATGATTCCAGATAGACTGTGTATTATGTATAGACTATAAATTTTAACCACATATATTTCATATACTGTATACAAAGCTTCTCTGTTTTTCTGAGAATAAAAATTAAATGTGTTTTTTTTTCTTAAAAAAGTTTCAGCTTTTTGGTGATGTATTACCATAACTTATGAGATTTAAGAAAATCCTTTTTGTATTAATTCAAGCACTTTCATACCTCTATATCATATATATCATATAGGAGTCTGCTGCCATTGTATATTTCATCTTCCTGTCTTTTCTGAGAGATAAAAACCAATGCTAGTAATACTAGTGTCTCATCCTTAGATGAGGTAAATTATTTCACCAAAGCCTAAATCTATTGAGTTACTTTCATTTTTGCTTAAGATTCTGGTAAGATTAACTTCTCTGTACTTTTACTACTTTCCAAACTTGCAAATTCTCAAAGGAAGTCTTGTGACTCTATGCATTATAATATAATAAAATAACTATAATATAACTAACTATAATATTTGAACAGTTTTTTATTATGTGCACAGAAAAGGTCTTCCAGACAAATTAAGAAAATAATATACTGAATGCCCCTAAAATACAGATAGACGGTAATTGCCAGCTGTTGTCAGTTTCTGGAGGGCCACAGATGGTCCTGCAGAGTTTAGTTCTAACCCTAATTAAACAAACCTGCAGCTAATCAGCATCTTCAGGATTACTAGAAACTTGCAGGCAGGTGTTTTGGAGATGGCTGGAAGCTACACTCTGTGGGACAGTGGCCCTCTGGAATTTAACACACGTGTCATAGAAGGATGACGTTCAAGAACGGTCCATAGACTGAACACACACTGTATGTGGCTTGTACTTTGATCTATGTAAGATTAATCTGTCTACCCTATCTACCGGAATGAGGTGTTTAAAAGTGAAACTTTTCAATTATTACATGTCATCCAATCAAAACTGTTGGTAATCATGATGTAATGGATTTTTATTTTATTGAGATCATGTTACAAGGGGAAATTGCAAGTACAGTCCTATGGAATTTTTCTTCTTTCAGCTGAGTTCTCCTTTCTGCTATTTTTAAAGCTGACAATCATGTAATGTCTGGATTTTTTGTCACATGCTGTCATATGAAAATCGAGAAATAGATGTTGTGATATTTTTTGTGGAAAACTAAGGCACTCTTTCTTTCTTTCTTTCTTTCTTTCTTTCTCTTTTAAAAGCATGTATCCTACTATTAAATCTAATATATATAAAAAAGAGAAATCGCTGAGCTCTTAACATACAGTATCTGTGGTCTTTGGGAATGTGTACAAGGAAACTGCCAAAAACCACACCCATTTACATCCAGGAAGGTATCAGAAAACCAGGATTCCCCTTTACTTATTATTTGTCATTATTTTGCATGATGCAAAGTTTTATGTTTGTGTTCTGCATTTTTTTAAAAAAAATTCTCAATGTCAGAATGCATGTCTGGAAAAGCAGCCTAAATGCAAAGTTTTGTGTTTGGAAAAGGTGTTGACAAGGAATGTCTTGCTGCAGCATGTTTGTTCTAAGGCGTGTAAGATATCTCCTGAGAAGAAATATAAATGAGGAAACATTTCACTCTGACTAATAAATCCTCAGAAGTTTTATGTTGCAGATGATAAAATGTAAACATGCAAGGCACGATAAATATAAAGGGATCATTTTTCACCTGTCAGCTGTTTTGCATGTGCTGCACAATACTGTAAATAGGCCAAAGGTTGTCAGCAGCTTGCAGGTGTCTTTGTTTCTTTACTCATACATATGAGCATATCAACATACAGCTTGCTATTATGCAAGATTTTTAAAGTATTGAATTTTTCTTGCTGTTATAAAAGTACTGCCATCAAATGAGTGGGTGTTTTTACTTTCAAAAAGCTTGCTATTACAGGTTTGGATACTTGCGCAAATTCCTTTCTGTTTCATGAGAGAACAGTGTTCAAGAGAACTAACAGACACTGTCAGACACTATATATTCTATGTATATAGAAATAATACGTTCCATTATTACATTTTAACAGGTTTAAACTCTTTTTTCCCCATTATCAACTTGAGTGGAGTGACCGATAACCTTAGAGTCTCAGATGCATTGGTGGATTATGGTTAAATATTCGTCCTGCAACATGATCTCATTATTATTTACAGTGCGTAAATTGTGGTGGTAAAACTATAGTATATTCCAATTAACATGGCCATCATTGCAAAATTATCTGCCTATTGTTTTTTTTTTTTGTATTGTTGGGGAGTGGTTTAGGTTAGGGTTAGAGACTCAAATATATCAGTTTAATAGTAAATGTAACTATACAGATTTATTACACAGCTCTCTGGATTATGCGATTCTGATTGGTCAGTTGCAAACATCCTGCAGACTTTGCTTGATCTGTGCATATTTCTCTCCTGATTCAGCTGAGATGACCTTTTCACTGGAGAAAGCAATAGGATAGAGGACTCATATTTTAGCTGAAAGCAATGGTTTGACGTTAAAAATGCCCTAATTTTGGATTTATTTCTTACAAGCATGCAGCTTTTTGCTTCACAAAATGTTAATTGATAGACTGGAGTCCTGTGGATTACTTGTGGATTATTGTGACATTTTATCAGCTGTTTATATTTATTCAGCTGTTTGAACTCTCATTCTGATGGTGGCACCCATTCACTGCAGAGGATCCAGTGATGAGATCCAGTGATGAAATTTCTCCAAAATTTTCAGATGAAGGAACTCCATCAAATGTCATTTGACTGTCATGAAAATGACTTGTACAACATTGTTGCAATGTCTGTGTTGCACGAATGATTCTTTTGTACATTGTAAAAAATAATTTTCTTAGTGTGAATCAGAAGTTGTTACCAGCTTCAGTACTGTGACGTATTTCCAAATGAAACAGCCAGATGGTTGGAAGCAAAGAATGTTCTGATCAAGCTGATGTCATCAGAAAAGAAATGTCATAAGGTAAGCAAATGTTCAGATTTTGATTTTTTGTGGATTTTTGTGGATTCACTTGCATTAAATGTTTACCACAAGACTAATGTAGTAAAGTGCACTAACAAATAAACTAATTCATGCAGACCCAAAGATAATACACGGGCAAGATTATATAATAATTTCACCCTGAATTAATAGACTGCTTTATTCATCCATTTAAACTGGTGTATATCCAAATCCACAAAAATGCGTGGGTTTATGTACTAATAATACGAATAATAAGATCAGGTTGCATAGTTCCTTGACAAAGTTTTCAGATATTTCTCATGTTTTACAGTCTGCAAAATAGTCATGCATGCTAATATGTTGTTATAACACTTTGGCTGAACTTGCATGGACAGTGGTTCTCCATGATGGGAACATGTTATCTCTACTCAAATATTTAATGTAGGATGAACTAAAGCAAACTCAGTAAACTAAACTAAAATTAGACATGTCCAAATAACTTGGTTCAATCGTGTCCAAATAACATGATTCAATCATGTGGAACCATTGTCCATGATTGAATCATTTTCGGCCAAAGAGGTTTTTTTTTTTTTGAGTACAAATAATACCTGAATAATAAGATCAGATTGCATAGTTCCTTGACTAAAAAAAAAGTTTTCAGATGGATTTCTCATGTTTTACAGTCTAAAAAAAATCAAGCTTAAATACTTCAGATTGTTGCAAGAAAGCCCAAACAACATTGAGCTCATGTTATTTATACACTAATAGGACATTGACCTTGACAGTGAACTTGACAGTAACTGTAAACACGTGAGAGCTTGTCACTGCTCTGTTCCCACGACCGACTCTTATTTCAGTTGATCTCTTGTCTTTTTTCCCATGCAGGGTTTAGTTACTTAGAAACACATTTCCAGCAGGGCTTTGTTGTCATTTTCACCTTAAGCATTTCAATATCTCAGTACATTCATTGGTAGTATAGGCCTGCAGTTTCAAATGCTGCTCTAACCCCACAGAAATGTACCATGTAAACAGTGGAGCTACACTTCTGTCACTGTACAGTTCCTGTAATGTCACCTAGCATGACACAACTTGTCCTGTTTTGTTTGAAGATACCAGGTTGGCCTAGTCTGATCTGTTTGGCAATGACAGCATGATGTTTTGATGTCCTTGTACTCTGGCATTCATTGGAATTCTTCCCACACCTTTCTGGGAAATAAAAGCTGGCTGCTTCAACCTGGGAGATTTCCAAACAACAACTTGGCAGTTCAAAGATAAAACTACTGGAAATCTCAAATGTGACCCTGGACCACAAAACCAGTCTTAAGTGTCAATTTTACAAAATAGTGATTTATACAACATCTGAAAGCTGAATAAATAAGCTTTCCATTGATGTATTGTTTGTTAGGGTAGGACAATATTTGGCCGAGATACAGCTATTTGAAAATCTGGAATCTGAGGGTGCAAAAAAATCAAAATATTGAGAAAATCGCCTTTAAAATTGTCTAAATGAAGTCCTTAGCAATGCATATTACTAATCAAAAATGAAATTTTGATATATTTACGGTAGGAAATTTACAAAATATCATCATGGAACATGATCTTTACTTAATATCCTAACGATTTTTGGCATAAAAGAAAATTTGAAAATTTTGACCCATACAATGTATTTTTGGCTATTGCTACAAATATACCCCAGCGATTTAAGACTGGTTTTGTGATCCAGGGTCACAAATGTCAAACCTTTGATTTCATATTAGAGTTTCGTTGCTTAATTTTGCTACAGTATCATGAGGCTTTTTCTAATTGAAAAGTGCTTCGTAGAAAAATCAGTGAAAGTTATGGCAAATAAAAAAGCCATCAATCTTATGTTTCAGTTATCGACTGTAATGAAAATGACCTCAGTTGGGGGATAAAAATGGTAGCTGGTTGTATAATAGTAAAATAGTAGCTTGCGAATACTTTGTCAGTGTCTTTTGTGTACATTTTTTTTAGGACAGACCGACATTTTTTTCAATTAATGACACATTTTGGTATTATTCATTTGAGGAAAAGAAAAGCCTGTTCATTTCACTTCTGTGTTTTCTTACCAAACCAGTATGTCCATTCTGATTCACATTCACAAGCTGCATCTTCATTAGACATGACAAATGGCAACCACAAAGCTTTAAAGGAATATAAGAGTTTGTTTATATCAAAAGGTGACAGACAACGTAAACTGATTCATAAGTGCATGCAGAGGCCTGTATAAAGGTAATCTTGTTAGTGCCTTTCATAGTTTGGTTCTGTGGGTGATGAAGGATACGTGCCTGTTGTTGCCTCAATGAATGTTCAACCAGGTACTATGACTGGTATGCGTCGCACCCTTCAGACGAATCTGGATGGATACATACCTGAAGGAGATTACACCTTGTTCAAAGACAAAAAGCACATTTTTAAACCAAAATAAACAATAAAATCATATCTTAATATTACTGAGTCTGTTTATCACGTTTGTACACTGTGAAAAGTTAAATGTGCACTGTTGATTTTAGCTTATGTTCGCACAATCAATTTTGCAACTTTTATGCTTCCTCACACATAGATTATGGCAGGTTGTGTGTTTAAGAACATAATGTGCTTGACACATGCAGCAGCTGTATTGTCAGTAAGGGGGGTGTATATCAGTGTATGTTTGGATGAGATATGTCTTGTCATTTTAACTGCCCACCTTTCAGTCACTTGTGCCTGCTGTGGTGTTTACTTCTGTATGCACTCTGATACTGGACACGTTTAAACCGATTTATTTATTTATTTATTTTCACACTTTGGTATATCATTAAATGTAAACAAGAAAAATGATGCTGTTGGTAAATGGGTTTACTGCCTGCTTGGCAGTTTAAAATGTGTGCATTGATATACTTTTTCAGAGATGTAATATATAAGTGCGCAAATCCTTCCAGTTTAGAGTGGCCTTTAACAATTGTCAACATAACTAATACTAAATAGTATCTGCCATTTAGCTTTAGTTTTTGGCTTGAGTCCCACAGGATGCATCAACCTGATCAAAAGTGACAAGACTGTTATTTCACATAAATGCTGTTTTTAAATTTTCTATTCATTAAAGATCCCTGAAAGAAATGTGCCACAATTTCCACAAAAATCAACAGTTTTCAACATAGATATTGATAAAAAAAAATGTTTCCTGAGCACCAAATCAGCATATTAGAATTGAAGAATTGGAGATTGGAATAATGGCTACTGAAAATTCAACTTTGAAATCACAGTAATTTATTAATTAAAATATATTAAAACAGAAAACAGCTATTTTGAAGTATAATAATATTTCACAATATTACTCTAAATTATCAAAGCCTTGCTGAGCAAAAACATTCAAAAAAAATCTTACATGATAACTACAAACTAACCAGTGAAATAACTAGCTTCTGTTGAGCGACAGCTTAGGCTAAATTTTCAACCTTGCTACCTGCTGAATTTTTCAATTTAATTTTATTTAATATTTATTGCTAGAAATAACTATTGTATAACAGTATATCAATCTGTATGGGTTTTAAGCTGTATAGATGCCCTTTTTTTAGGTAGTTTAACCTTTTGAGGGTTGAATACAATTCCTTCTGAAAACCATTTGTTGAAATATTTTTCATTTTTTGAAAGTTTCAGCCCTATTTTGTTCCTTATTCATGAAAAATGCCAGATAAATTAAGTTTCAAAAGCATGCTCATGATTAAGGATGCTTTAGTCTTGATCTGAATCTCAAAAGAATGTTTTTAAGCAGTGGTATATTCTTCTCTCTGCTTTAGGAAAAAAAGAGGTCATGATGTGAGTGAGCAGTGGGCTGGACGTCTGAGACATTACGTCAGCATGGATTCAGACAAGAACAATCTGTTCTGAGGTCAAAACAAGAGTCCGGTCTCTGAACATGCCCAAACAGAACCAGTGGCCTTATGTAATGTCACAATGTAATGCTTTTGACATGGACAATGATGCAGAAGGAAATGACAGCCCAAACAAAAACAAACTAAACTATCGACTCAACAACATTATATAACAGAAATACCTTAAAACATACGCGTCCCTTTGAGATTTCCTTTACCAGTTACTGACATCTGGGTCAAGCACAAGTCAAACAGGACTAATTTGTGTTCTCAGTGCACTGTGTTTCTCTACACTTACTGATTATAACACTGGACAACAAACCTTTATAAGGAAACATTTATCCACCATTTCTGTCTGATGTCTAACATTCCTGTGATTCATCTATCATTTCCTCTGATCTAATCTGGCCTCTTATTTCAGCGGCGTGTGGTCTGTGTACCAGACTGGCCTAAAAGGGGGATATGTAACCCCCCCACAAAGCTTGTTTCCCGGCAGCAGTGTGTTTTCACATTCCAGAGTTGTGAGATCATATTCCAATTCAGCTCTCTCCTGAATGATATCTGTGTTCAGAGGCCCAAACAACGCCATCCTTCATATGGTACCAATCACACCGCCCACGATAGAGCCTTTGAGCTCTGTACCGCACAACAACAACAGACAGACTCCAGTCTGTAAACACTAGCAATGTCAGTGTAGTATAATTCAAGTTAGTTAGGGGGAGCTTCGATTTCTTCTGTGAATGAACATGCCCCTTCTCAGTTTCATCAGTGTTTTTGTATTCTAAAAAGACAGCAGGAGGGAGAGAGAGAAAGAGAAAAAAAAAGAGACGAAATCCAGACATCAAAGAAAAAAGAAACCAAATGCCATTCTGAATACAAAGCGCTCATTGAGGTCATCAGCATTCTTTTTAAAAGCTGAAACCCGCTCAGTCTCCACAGAAATTCTAGAATCAGCTGGTTCACATGATTCTAGGGCTGTTCTAGAACTTCAAGTTCTGAATAAAGAATGGTTGTAATCTGGCAGAGGGAAGCATTACATCTGCATTACATTTCCAAATCTTGGAACCAACATCTTCCTTATTCCTTACTGAAATGCTATAGCACACCTCTGCTGTAAATAACCTGGCGTGGGAGGAAGTGAATGCATAACAGAGTAGGAATTTAGAACATTTTAACAACCTTCAAAACAAATCTGCTTGCTTTTTGGCTAACACAGCAAGCATACATTTAAAGTATGTAAACTTTGTAGTTAGGATGGGGTTTGTGGGTGTGCACGTTTTACCTTTGGTTTTCAAATGAATGTAAATGGTTGAGAAGGAATGACATTGAATGTTTGCTTAAAACACAGACTGTAGCTTTGTTCCAAGGACAATTGGGTTCTGTCAGTGCTGCATTCACTACTTTCCCAGAAAAGACTAGCAAAAGCATATTGTCTATAGTAAATTCAGAGATTAAAAATACAATGAGCACAGTTTTGGTAAATGACACTCTTTATATATTGTTTAAAAATCCCTGCATAATGGTCATCAAGGGAAATTTGGATATAGGGATTCTCGTGTGTGTGGTTGGGTGAACAAGAGAGATCTGCATGGGTGGCAATAGATGTGTACATTAAACTTTCCCAGACCAGGAAAGGGAAAGCAAATACGGAGCCATGGAATTCACATGATCTTGACCTCTTGGGTAATTCTTCTCACAACCCAAGAATGGTTCATTTTAATCATTGACAAGATGCAATTAAGGTAGATTTTAACTTTCGAGTCCCGTAATGAGTACCTGTTATCTCATTTAAAGGATTACAGTTTGACACAGTGTTGTTGTTTTGTATTAAATTAAACTGTCCTGTAAATGAGTGGTGGTTCTCTGTCTCAAGGTTTTCCCCCATGGACTTTTGCAAAAACTTTTTAAAACCGTCGAATTGGTTTGGGCTTGGCATTTCCCCCTCAAACCCACAAAGGTAAGTCCCCAGGCATTTGAACGACCAATGGCCAACAGCCAATTTTCACATTAATTTTACTTAAAGACTTATTGGTCTTCAAAATGCCTCATGCCTTTAATAATTGACTGGCAGCAAATCCTTGTGTATTAAATAATAATCAAAGCTACTTTGCAAATCTGAAGTATGTCTCTCATATACCCTGCAGGGACTAATTAGTGTCCATCTCCACAAAAATCAGTCTATTTCAATGTAACTTGCCTGGGAAAAAAATGATCTGAATGCATTTTTGGATGCCATGAGTCTTTCATGACATGCCAGCATGCAAAACAATGGAATGTTGTTTTGAAATGTTGCTTTCATTTCTGATTAATACAGTACGTATCTGAAATATGTGAAGAACTTTTTTAGGGTTTCATTGAGTTTTTTTAGACTAAATTCTATGTACAAATGGCACTGCCAACCATTAAAAAGATCAAATGAATGATCTTTTCTAAAAATATTTATGAGTTATTCCATGACAGGAGTTTATAACATTTGATGAAATGCACTAAACAGTTTTCAGAAGAGCCAATTCAAAAGTTGCCACGCTCTACTCTCATTTAACATTCATAATTTCTATTTTATGCTCCATAAGATTCATCAAGCAAAACATAAACAGATAAAATTGTGTAAAAGAGTTTATTTATTTTTCTACTATTTATAGAAACATCATATTGCTGACACTTGGATACTAATGATCCATGACGACAACTTTAATAACAAGGAGAACAGCAGACACATTCTGTCACAAGGCTACTTAAGAATAAACAAAAAGATTATTTTTAAATCAGTTTTAGTGGAAATATGTTTCAGTTTAAGTCCACCATAAAATTATTTCAATTTGTTAAATGCTGCTTTTTGTGAGTGGAGATTTTATCAAATTAGTTTTAAACTTTATCCGATACTAATCCAAAAGACTGGAAAAGTCATGGGAACACTTTCAGAGCAAATCATTTGGTGAAAATGAGAAAACCTGTTTCATAGAATGACTCATATAATTTCCTCCTGTCATTTTAATTGGCAACGTCACAGCTGGTAGTTATGTGAGAGTTCAGCGGATGAACTTGAATAATCATTTCCGGACACGAGGGGACTTCAGTGCAGTCGTCCTCACTGCACCTCTGTCTCCTCCTGGCGGCTGCAGATGAATATCCTCGTTCTATTAGTTTGGTCTGGAACAAGATCTCTACATCGATTACTCTCTTAATACCACATTAGGCTTGTGAGTCTGGCATTTATTCAGCTGTCAAGCTGGTATGATCTGATAAAATTTTCAAAACCTTTAGATGATCTCCTGATGATGCAGTAATTTTTGCCTTACGCAACAGATTTGAGTCCTATCCCGACATCTGGTCCCCTGCTCTATTTTAACTTGTCATGTCATTCATTTTAATTATAAATACCCATCATATCGTCTTTACATATCTGTGAAATAGATTTAGGTGTCAGGATGAGTTTAGCTTACAGCAGGGCTCCTCGAAAGACTGCGGGAAACCGCATGTCCAGACTGCTGGATGCAGAGGAGGAGGATGAGTTCTACAAGACCACCTATGGAGGATTTCACGACGTGAGTGATGAAATATCACCTGTGCGGCTTGTCATGGGCTTGTGTTGACACATTTCCGCAGCTGTAATAAATTTATACTTCGGCATGAACGTTTGGACTTGAACCTGGAAGAATATGCCCCGTCATTCTGATTTTATTGTCTTGAGACTGTCAGGAGATCTCTATCACATGATTTTATGGAGTCATTGTGCTTTCATTTAGTTAAAAAAAAAAAAAAAAATCACAAAAAAAGAGGAATTTATACACAGTGTATAATATTTATATGTGTTTTTGTATATAATTTTACGTTTTGATTATTTCATATTTAGTTATTCTGTATGTTTGGTTATGTGACTTTCAATTTATTTAAATTCAGCTAAACTCATTGTATTGTATAGAGATTTTCACAATTCATGTTGTAAAGCAGCTTCAAAAATCTATTATTCCAATAATTTAGATATAGTATATATTGTATAAGTGATATATTCTAACTGAATGTATATTACAATATAAATATATAAATATAGTCACATTTTCTATACATGTAAAGCTGCAATTCCTTATGTATTATTCAATATGTTGTAATATAGTAACATAATATATTGTTCTGTATATTTTTGTTAATTAATAATTAATTTAATTGAATATATTCAATACATCATTAATATATACATTAGTACATAAGGAAAATGTATGGAAATTTCTTTTTGTGTAAGGTTAAGTATATTGTATAAATGTGTAGTATAAATGTGTTCATTTGCTCTTCCGTTCTTTGGAAATATTGTATTTGAATAGAGTCTCTCTCTCTCTCTCTCTATAAAGAACACAATAATAGGGCAGACATGTATTTCAACAAATTTATATAAAGCATTAATAGATTTATACAAAAGGATGATCAGATGTTTATTATATTAACAGTTAATTTAATACATGCATTATTCTGATGAATCAGATATTGTATATATATGACCCTGGACCACAAAACCAGTCATCATGAGGGTCAGTTTTTTGAAATTGAGATTTATACGAATAAATAAGCTTTCCATTGAGGTATGGTTTGTTAGGATAGGACAATATTTGTCCGAGATACAATTATTTGAAAATCTGTAATCTGAGGGTGCAAAAAAAAAAAAAAAAATATTGAGAAAATCACTTTTAAAGTTCTTAGCAATGCATATTACTAATCCTACAATTCAACTATCCTAATGATTTTTGGCATAAAAGAAAAATCGATCATTTTGACCCATACAATGTATTTTTGGCTATTGCTACAAATATATATAACCGTGCTACTTAAGACTGGTTTTGTGGTCCAGGGTCACAAACTGTATACATTATATAATCTAAATGAATGTAATCCAGGCGTTATGCAAATAATATGCACCTGTCTAGTGTCCCCTCTGTGACTTTGAGTCCTGAAAATGTGATTTCTGCAGGAATCAGGTGATGAAGAATATAAGGGTGACTTGTCTGAAACGGAAGATGAGGTGGACAGTGACTTTGACATTGATGAAGGGGATGAACCTGACAGCGAGCAGGAGGAGGATGGGCCACGTCGAAAGAGCAGAGTGGTGACCAAAGCCTACAAGGTACAGGAGAGTTGCTAAGAAAAAGAACCATAAAACCATCATAAAAAGCTACCATAAATAGCTTCAGATGACTGGGAATATAGTGCACGAGTCATATAGACAAGTTTTATGATTCATTTATGGTGCTTTTGCGTCCTTTTTGAAGTTTCAGTCCTTATTCTTTGAATTGTATATAAAATACTGACCAGTACATTCTGTACAGAAAGTAAATAATGACAAGTTTCATATTTACACCAGTTGTAATCCCAGAACCTTGTGTTTGTGTAGGAGCCAGTTAAAGTGGTGCGGCAAAAACCAAAACAACGGAAGCTGGCTGAACTGCCCAGGAAGACTGACAAAGCAAAGATCGACAAATACAACCCCCCTGAACTACAGGAGGACATCAGCAAGAGTGAGACTTTTGCACTTTATTTACACATGCACATGTGACATAACCGGGCATACACAACAGAAGTGTACCCTTAAAGGGATAGTTCACCCAAAAATGAAAATTTCATTAATTAATTACATTAATTATTAATTTCATGTCATTAATTACTCACCGTCATGTCGTTCCAAACATGTAAGACCTTCATTCATCTTCGGAACACAAATTAAGATATTTTTGATGCATTTCGAGAGCTCTCTGACCCTCCCATAGACAGCATACCCTATAGCGCCATTTTGGAGAGTATCACATACGTAAACAACATATGCTGTTTTGTGTCAGCAGCACCATAGGCGGATGCGCTGTTTACGTTGTTTACGCTTTGATCTGAACATTAACAACGTATCTGCATACATATGTTGCATACATTGTTTATGTATGTGATGCTCAGTGTTGGGAGTAACGCATTACAAAAATTATATTACAGAAGTACAACCCGAATTCCGGAAATGTTGAGACATTTTTTAAATTTGAATAAAATGAAAACTAAAAGACTTTCAAATTACATGAGCCAATATTTTATTCACAATAGAACATAGAGAACATAACAAATGTTTAAAAGGAGAAATGTTACACTTTTATCCACTAAATGAGCTCATTTCAAATTTGATGCCTGCTACAGGTCTCAAAAAAGTTGGTACGAGGGCAACAAAGGGCTGAAAAAGCAAGATATTTTGAAAAGATTCAGCTAGGAGAACATCTAGCAACTATTTATGTCAATTGACATCAGGTCTTTAACATGATCAGCTATAAAAGGGATGTCTTAGAGAGGCAGAGTCTCTCAGAAGTAAAGATGGGCAGAGGCTCTCCAATCTGTGAAAGAGTGCGTAAAAAGATTGTGGAATACTTTAAAAACAATGTTCCTCAACGTCAAATTGCAAAGGCTTTGCAAATCTCATCATCTACAGTGCATAACATCATCAAAAGATTCAGAGAAACTGGAGAAATCTCTGTGCGTAAGGGACAAGGCCAAAGACCTTTGTTGGATGCCCATGGTCTTCGGGCCCTCAGACGACACTGCATCACTCATCGGCATGATTCTGTCATTGACATTACTAAATGGGCCCAGGAATACTTCCAGAAACCACTGTCGGTAAACACAATCCACCGTGCCATCTGCAGATGCCAACTAAAGCTCTATCATGCAAAAAGGAAGCCATATGTGGACACACATTACTAAAAAAATTTGGGTAATATTATTACTCTTTACAACCTCAGCAACGCAAGTTACAACAACCAATTTTAACTCAAAATTAAGTGGTGAATTTACCAACACCGCAAAACAGCACCAGAGAAAAAAATCTGTGTGTAAAATAGTTTGTCTATTTCCTGTTGCTGAAATTCGATGGTTGAGATGACTGCAGAGATGGATTCTACATTTCTGAGGTGGACGCACACTCCCGTTATATTCAGTTCATCAGAGAAAAGGATAAGAATGCATAGTCAGGTGCAATCTATGTGCGACACCAAACTCTCAACATGGAGAAATAGCACGAGTAACACCTGGAAACACCTGGACTGGTGCCACTACAAAATCTGTTTTTAATTAAATCATAGTCTATATATAAAATGAATGAATACGCGAAATATATTTGACTTAAATAGCCTAATTAACAGATTAACAAAACAAAAGGAAATGAGTGACATATGCTGCTGAGATTGGTTCATTTTTGTGTGGCGCGGTGCTCTACGAAAGTTTGTGGAAAGGAAACCGAGATCACAGAAATAAAAGTAAACACATTGCAGTTTCGAATGATCTGTGAGACCAAAAATGACGGAGTATTTTTTGATTGTTTGTTTCCGCTGTTCGATCGCACCAGCGCCTCAAGGCTGATTCTGCACACACATATAGCATTGCAAACGTTGCAGCTTGTTCATTATCAGAATAAAATACAGTCAACCAAACACATATACACTGGTTAATTTAAATAGTGTGTACTAGTACAATCCATGTCGTTCAGACTGAGCTCGAGCCAAACACTTTAGCTAATGTGACGAGGATGTTTTTACACACGTTAAGTGCAAAGCCTGGTTCAGGCCTACATAATAAATAATAGTTTAGCATTCAAATACATAGCGAATATGGACAGTTAATTGGATTCATGCCGAATGAGAGGTAGGCTGCGTGAGAACAGCGCTGTTTGCTTTCAGTTTCGCTTTAAATTAGCCTAATTTGTTTTGGCTTGTTTAGCAACTTATAGGCTATTTTTTATTCTTGTTTTGTTCTGAAAACCGTTGAAAATAGCCTATAGGCCAGGTATTGTGTTTATTGTTTGTACATTATAACATTTAGCTTTACATACAGGTGTTATTTATGAATGTAATAATGTGGTTTGTGCTTATCTGTGTTTAACCTAAACTACAATGTAACATTAATGTAGACCTACATAACCGGTATCTAAATATCATTTTATAATTTTATGCTATATAGACCTACCACATTACCCTCCACTGGATGTAGAATGAGCAGCAATAAACTACATTTTGGCATTTTATTATGCCTAGTCATACTTCTGTGGATATTTTGGTGAAAGTAACTCAAGAGTAACTCAAAAGTAGTGTAACGCATTACAATTCAGAGAGAGAGAGTAATATTGTAATGTAACTAATTACTTTCAAAATACAGTAACTAGTAATATATAATGTATTACATTTTGGAAGTAACTTGCCCAACACTGGCGATACTCTCCGAAATGGCGCTATAGGGTGACACGGAGGAGACGAATTGTTGAATAAAGTCATTATTTTTGTTTTCTTTGCGCAAAAAAAGTATTCTCGTAGCTTCGTAAAATTAGAGTTGAACCACGGATGTCACATGGATTATTTTAATGATCTCCTTGCTATGTTTCTGAGCCTTGATCGTGTTAGGACCCTTGCTGTCTATGGGAGGGTCAGAGAGCTCTCGGAATGCATCAAAAAATATCTTAATTTGTGTTCTAAAGATGAACGAAGGTCTTACGGGTTTGGAACGACATGAGGGTGAGTAATTAATGACAGAATTTTCATTTTTGGGTGAACTATCCATTAAAGAAGCAAAAATATATGGGAATATACTGGAAAATATAATGCAATATAGGAAATAATACATTTCCATAAATGGGAAACTAGTGCTTATACCACAATATATGCATGGACTATAAATTGATACATATAAAAAATATACTGCACTACATGTAATATCTTAATTGAAACACTCAATTAATTAATTTCTCTTTCATGAGTTAACACATAGGTGTACATAAAGCTTAATATATTCATGAACTTTTGTCTCACTTTATTGTTTGCATTGTTACACATCATATATGAAAATATATGCAATGGTATATCAGAAATAAAGGGTTTACTGATAAGAAATATATTTTTTTTTTTAAATTTTTGGACGGTTGGATTTCTTGTTAAACTTATGGCTTCATAGTGGGTGGAAAATGAGATTTGACATGTTTAACTTGATGGATTGAGTGCTATATATTAATATTGTATTAATGCAATATATTCTGTATATTTTCATATTTTCAAATAATTTTATGTATGTGTGGAAATATATCAGTTATTTTGATTTATCAATTTTTTTAGTTTTATGTGATTTATTTGCTTAAAATCTGACCATTTTTATGCAATGACTCACAAACAGTATTATTTTCTTTCTTTTTTCTTTTTTTGTACCCTTCCTCTTTCCAAGGAATTGACTGCCATAAAAATAGTTTCCATAAAAAAAAGCAAACAGTATGTATCAACAACATTATCCAACAGGAAGTGAGTAGATGTTAATGATAAAAGAGATTTACAAAACTAATAACAATTTCTATGAACCTCTGATTGCACATTTACAATATACTCATAAACCGCAAACAAAATAACATCAGGTTCTGAAGTCATTGTTTCTTCTTCACGTGAATTAGATGATTTCCAGTACAATAAAATGTGCTTGTTGGGGAAGCGGCAACAGTTTATGCACGTGGCGACCACATCATAAACTCTGGAGAGTGTTATAGTAAATGTTAGTAAACTTTGAAATTGTTTTTGTCTTAGACAGGAAGTCGGTGCGTCAGTCAACAACAGAACACACACGGCTGACGTACCTGAGGCTGCAGGAGAGGCAGGTTGCTCCGCGTCGAAGAAAGGGTACAAGACATGAGCGACCTTTGACCCAGGCTGAACTTTTAGCAGAGGCCAAGATCACAGCAGAGATTAACCTTCGATCACTGGGTGAGGAATTGATAACTGATAACTACAAATTGTTCTGTCTATAAAACTTGAATGCTAATAGATGTTTGTGATTTTTGTGGCAGAAAACTATGAGCGTTTGGAGGCAGATAAAAAACGCCAGGTTCATATGAAGCGTCAGTGTGTGGGATCTGTTATCCGATATCACTCTGTGCTCATGCCACTGGTGTCTGACGTCACTTTTAAAGAGGAAAACGTGGATGTAGAGGGGTACTTCACCTGGTTCCTCATCTCTTACTGAATGTTTACTTTTTACTTCTATTGCTTTGTAGACATTGTAGACTTTAGACTTTTATTGTCTTTCAGTGGGTGTGTATCTATCTATCTAACCTTTATATACCTTTATACTGGCACTTAAAAATATGTAGATAAAGTCTCTGAAGTGTTCTCATGTTTACAAATACTCCTCCATTCATTAATTTGACCTTAAAAGACAAAATCAAATGTGATTTTTTTTCTATTTAGAGGTGAACTGAGTAATTTTGCTTTGAGTAATCTTATGCGTACAGACATCATTTTAAACATTTTTCAAAAAACTTTTTTTATTTATTTAAACAAACATGTTAAGCATCCTTTAAGTATAATATGAATAGAATAAACAATTAAAAACACACAAATAAAAAAAAGAAAGAAATATTATTCAAAAACTATCATTTTATACTAATGAAAAATTGTAATAATTCTTTTGGCTTCACTGTTTAACTTTATCATCTTAGGGTACCATTGCAGTTTGGTCAAAAGTAAATTAAACTTAGATTTATTAATTACGTTAAATGTTAATTTATTTATAATACACTTAGTTAAGAACTTAAGAACTTAAAGATTTTCATCTTGTGTTATGGTTGTGTAAAAAAAATATCAATTAAAAAAATAAAAAATAATATATATATATATATATATATATATATATATATATATTTTTTACAATGAATTCACATCTTTTTAAAATTGTGTAAAAATTTAAATGAGAAAAAATGAGTGTACCTGTATATTTTTTATCTTTATATATATTTAATCTTCACATCTCATTAACAGTTTGGACCAAGACGCCCAACAGAATCCAGGCCCTCACCCTCCACAAGCTCTTTTCCAGTCAGAATCAACCCTTACTGCGCCGCCTAGTGTCGTCTCCGCTAACACAGCTGCTGTAAACCATTCCCTGTCATCAGGGCCTGCCAAATGCTCCCGCACCTACATCACATTCAGTGATGATGAATCCTTCCAGCGTTTCTTTCCCCAGTCCCCACCTCCTCGAATTCCTGTCCAGGAGGTCTGCCCTGTTACCCATAAACCAGCGCTCTACCGAGACCCCATCACAGACATTCCCTGCGCTAATGTACAAGCCTTTAGGATCATCCGGGAAGCCTATAAAAAGTATGTGGCGGCCCACGGCCTGCCCTCCACTGGCACAGCGACTCCAGCCGACACCACTGCAAAGAATCTGCGCCAGAAGATCATTATTAAACAAGGCATGTAGAACAATACACAAGATGGAATCTATCTATCTATCTATCTATCTATCTATCTATCTATCTATCTATCTATCTATCTATCTATCTATCTATCTATCTATCTATCTATCTATCCATCCATCCATCCATCCATCCATCCATTCAAAAATAATAAATATTCTTTGGTGAAATACAGTACATCTGCATAAAAATGCTTGCTGCCAAATCTCTGTCCAGTGTATTTGTAAGTGCAATAAGCTGCATAATTGAATGTGATTTTTGCATAAATGCTTAATGTAACTTTATTTATTGTTTTTTAAATGCACTGTTTAATTTAATTGATTATGTAGTGATATGTATTTATAATGTGTCCGTATTATTTAAAACAGCATTAAAGATTGCTGTTGAGTAGCCTTTTAGATGTCATTATTTTTTTTATAATAATTATGCATATATAATGTGGGCCATCTATAAAATTTGTTTATGTTGGAAAGAACCCACTTAGTACTCAATGCAGCCAATGTATAACCTTCGACATTAAATTCGAAACAGATCTTCGATCAGGGGTCTCTCTGACTTGCAATACAGCCTTTATACCCTAGAGGTCACTCCTCTCTACTAAAATGTTACGTGTTTAATGAGTAAACCTGAGTTACTCAAACAGACGACTACATGGACCTTCTCTGCAGTGTCAGCCTACTCTCTCAGTCTCTCTGTTTCATAGTCATTAATCTCTCAAAGCCAAAATAATGAAATGCTGACCTCATGAAGAGTAGCTCGTATCCCTGTCTCAGCTCAACCCAGATAGCAAGCGAGGACAGTCAGCGAAGAAGGGTGGGCTTAAGGGGGGAACGACTACCGGGGAGGGGGGTGAGCGAGGGGCTATTCTCTGATTTCAAACATAGAGTTGCTGTACAGAAGATCCCAGCAGCTCTGAGTCCTAGTGAGGGTAGGTAACACACTAACTCGCTCTCTGTAATCTGTGTCTGTGTGTCTCTTTTAGCACCAGGACCACATTAGTATAAGTTTTTTTGGACACTGTATATAGTTATGTATAGTAAGCAGGATTTGCTTTTTTAATTGACTATTTCATTTATTTGAACTTTAAAATGGTTGCATTCAGCTGCTAATTGCATGAATTATTGTTTTGGTGATTTTGTTAAAGCAGTCAGTGTAGTTTATGCATAGAGGCCCCAGTGGGTGGTTTGTAGTGTAAGTGTATAGTAAAAGGTTAAAGGTCAAGTTAGTAGATATTTGGAGACTCAAGATATTGTTGGATTAGTTGGATAATTTTTTTTGGTTTAGAGTAAGGCTTTATGGAGAACATTGTTTTGCTGAATCTGCCTGCAGATGCACCTGTTGATGTGAGAGCATGTCAAAACAACAATCTTGTGACAGTTTTTAAAAAAATACCTGCCAATTGTCATCCTTTTTTTGGTGGTATAATGTTCATACACATATTTTTGTTTTCAAAACAGCCCTTATTTTCCCAGCCAGCCTTGCTTGCAATAGTGCTGCACACTGCAGCTTTGCAAGCAGAGAGGATTTACGCAGCTGGAAGTAGCTGACTTGTGAAGCTAAAATTAATCAGAGGGTTGATTTGGAATTTTACACTTGGGTGGTTAGACTTGGTGAAGTCAACCTACAAATAGTGTGAAGTCTTATGAGCTGTGTGTCAGCTGGAAAATGCTCCCAATGATCAAACTCCATAACTGAACCATGGATCTGAATAAGAAGGTTGTTTTTAGGCTCTTGCTGCACGTCAGGAGAGTTCTGGACACTTGGCAATGTCACTTTTGGTGTTTCTGGTGGATGATATGATATCTGATGTGTCAGTGCCCAATATTTGTTCTACGTCCTTCTGAAGTACCAGAGGGGGAATTGGGTTTCTGAGACGCAACCAAAGTTTTTGTCATATGGACGGTAATAACTTTATGGACTCTAAGGAAAACAGTCAGCAGAGTCAGGTTGCTTCAGGAGATGTTTAGTCAGTTTGCAGTTTGGAAATTGCCATGTTTTACAAGAAAAAAGCAGATATAAGAAAGGGCTAAAAATAAAGGTTCCAAATGTTTTATTTTCTCGCAAACATGCCATACAAGAACCATGTTAGGTTCACCTTTTAATGATTTGCTTAGTGAAAAGAAGGTTTTAAGAATCTTTTTCCACTGTAAAGAACCATGGACGTTAAAGTTTCTTCATGGAATCATAGACACCATTACCCTCTTAAAAATAAAGGCTCTTTATTGGCATCTTTGGTTCCATGAAGAACCTTTAACGTCCATGGAACTTTTCCATTTGACAAAAGGTTCTTTATAGTGGAGTAAGGTTATTTGGATGTTCTTTACACTAAGAAAATATGGTTCTTCTTTTAAATACGGTTTATTGATGAAGGTTCTTCTTTGGAACCCTTATTTTTAAGAGTGTGGAATTTCTGCCTAGTTCTGTCAGTATTGTTTTTCTTTTTTTCCGCAAGTTTAATTACTTAATTCAATACACATGACGTATTAGATTTAGTTTGTTTGATTTGCTGTTTAATCATTATGATAATTAAAGTCAGAACACCATATTATGACATTTTTAAAATGATTCTGATTAAAATGATCAAATATATATAAAATGATTAAAATGGTCTGTTCAATATACACAAATCAATTCAACTGAACTCCAATCACAGGATATTAAAATTCTTATTTAAAAGATCAAAATCTAATTATAATTTGTATGTTGTGTTGGATTTTTTAAATTACTGTACTGACTAAAAATAAATTGAGTTAAAGAAATATTTTCTCAATTTGGAAAGGTCAAATGTTGGCTGCTGCCTTGCAACAGTGAAATAACAAGGATTCCATGTTGAAGGACTAATTTAAAAAACCCTTTTCACAACTAGTGAGCCTGAACAGGTGAAACTCAGCTAATACTTTTAAGGCTTGAGTTGGTGTCCTTTGGGAGCTGTGAGAACAGGTGTTAGGAACAGGCAGACTGCCGCTCTTTCCTGGGATATGTGCACAACACAAAAAGATGACACCTGGTCGGCAGAAGGCCTGCTTTTGGCCTGTATGTTTATTGTAAGATTGAAGAGACAAAGTAGTTAATGGCTATTTATAATCCCTGAGCCGTCAATCTTGTAGACTGACAGGTTCCTGAAAGAATGGTGTCAGATGCATTGCCAATTTCTGAGAGCAAGGTCATTTAGGAGTTCACAGAAAATAGTGTAATTTGAATTGGTTCAGAACTGAAATTACACAATTAAACTGGCATTTAGTTAGATATATAACAGTAGTTCTGTTTTAGCCATATCAAGCAAACATTTTTCATTCAAAGCAATTTAGCCTGTCTGCAATTCATTCAGTTCTCTTGTTTTGCATTTCTAGCTTTACCGTTAGTTCAACGAAAGACAACTGAAGTAACTATAAACAACAGCATTTTCTGCAAATGATTCATAACTATTTTTTGAAATGAGGTAAGGACTGAGTTTAGCCATGGTAATGCTGTTTCTGGAATCTGTAAACTTGTGGAGGGTTGATTGATGTGTACAATCTTTAGTTTTTATTTTCTGTTCTTAGCTCTCTAATCCTGTGTTTGTGTCACTGGCTTTACAAATTAGTGCCATACTACTCTGGGCTAACACCTCTGATAGACAGACAACCACAAATACACTCCCAAAACAAACACACTTTTGTCTTTTGGATTTTTTCCATAATGTAAAATCAGCCATCACTAACTCTAATAATCTGCAGTATTTAATGAAATTTTATTTTATTTAATTTTATTTATTTTAATGATTTATTTTACAAGCATCAGGAGTGTATGAAGAGTGCAGAGCATAACAGACCCTTGTGATTCATTGTGTGAAATGTAGCAGTAATGTTCATTAGCATATATTTATAGACCATTACCTCACTGGTCTCCAAATGGTTTTACCACATGATTGTAAACATTGATCACCCAAATTACAATTTGACTAAAAATTTGAAAAGTAATTTGATTAGAAATATTTACACATCAAAAGCATCTGAAAGATTACAATCAGACATTTTTGAAGAGCTTTAGCTCTGTGTTATGCAAAGCCATCTCAGATTACAAGCACACAGATGCAATTCTTTAAACTTCTTTAAAGTTATATGTGCAAACATGCAAAAAATCTTTCAGTATCAGTGGTCTTTTTTCACTGTAAATATATCTAAGATCAGTTTACACAAAGCATTATTTTTTAATATGTTCCAACATGTAGTTACAGACGGATGAGTTCCGGTCAGTTGCACAACATGTTAGGCTGTATTGTCTGTAGTTTGTGTTGTAGATCCAGTTTGGGTGTGGTGGTCTGAAACTGGTGACTAGCCCATGACTCTATCAGTCTGTTTCACAAGGCAGACGGGTGGCAACATGGGCCACCTTCGCATGAGTGTGAGCCAGTGATAACTCCTCACAGTTCTAACCTTCTTCTCCTTACTGTAACCCAAAACCCAAGCGTTACTGTTCAGAGACTAAAAATAGACAAGATTCTCTCTGTCTCTCTGCCTTGGAATGAAAGAAGCAGTGAGTACTTTCCTCATGGTCCCATATGATCGGCGAGTCTACTGTAATTACATCGTGTTGTCAGAAAGTCCTATCTCTGTTCCCAAGTACATTGTACCTTCAGACCCCCAAAAGCTCTTCATGTACACAAATGCTAGCCTTGTCCTTTTAATTCAACTGGGCTTTGTGGCATTTAACAATGTAAGCAGTTCCCTATCATGCCCTTTCAATGGCTGGCTCTTTTGGCCAGGCTGAAAGTGACTTGGACTGGAAAGCTTGAAAGGTTTTCCCATTCATTCTCAACTTCTACAGAAAGCACTGAGGGACTGAATAAAGCAAGCAGCCATTATTGTGCCTTATTTGCAAGCCAAATATAGTAAAACAAGATTTTTTTTTGTTCGTTTCTGGCTTAAACTTTATATCTCTCTCTCAGGGCCCGCTGTCTCTGGGCGAGCTGTGTGAATTGAGAGTACCACCGAGCAGCAAGCATGTCTAAGAGCGATCCCCGAGACATTGACGAGGATGCCATCCTCAGGGGCCTCAGCGCCGAAGAGCTGGACAAGCTGGAGTATGAACTACAGGAGATGGACCCTGAGGTACTATGCCGAACAACTGTTTGAAACTAAAGCATGGATAGGTAACACTTGAGTAGACTTTGAAATGTTTTGCCACATGCACTTATTTTTGAGGAGACACCAGTGGTAGGCAATTTAAAGCTGGAATACACTGCACAACTTTTTTTGCCCTTAGTTGTTTAAAGGGATAGTTCACCCAAAAATGAAAATTACCCCATGATTTACTCACCCTCAAGCCATCCTAGGTCTTTGAAGCTTTGTAATGGCACTGAATGATGGTCGAGATTTTGAAGCCCAAAAAAGTGAATCCATCCATCATAAAAAGTAATCCATGTGGCTCCAAGGGGTTAATAAAGCCTTCTGAAGTGAAACGATGCATTTGTGTAAGAAAAATATCCAGATTTAAAACTTTATAAACCGTAATCGTTAGTTTCCGTTAACTGTCGTACGTGCGTTCATTAGAAAGTGGCGTTCCAGCAGATGACGTAGGATGTAGGCGTAGCATAATCTCTGGTGTGAATATGCTAGTCTCTACGAGAAGTTTTGTTTACAAGGAAAACTAGCCTGCTTTTGGCTTATATTGAAATCCTCCAATTTAGTTTGTGACCAGTGTTTTGTTTAGTTCTCTTCTCTGCACTTCCGCCTTCGTCACTTCTCACTGGAACTTACACCTACGTCCTACATCATCCACTGGAACGCCACTCTCTTGTGAACTCACTTATGAAGTACTTTTTAAGATAGATGGATGCACTTTTTTGGGCTTCAAAATCTCAACCACCGTTCACTGACATTATAAAGAGCCAGGACATTTTTTAATATAACTCCGATTGTATTCATCTGAAAGAAGAAAGTCTTTTACACCTAATGGCTTGAGGGTGAGTAAATCATGGGGTAATTTTCATTTTTGGGTGGACTTGGTCTGTCTGCAGATTAGAGTTCACAGATTTCATAGAAAATCAGGTTGTGTACGATGACTTTTCAGCTTCAGATTATGATTCCATCCAGTTCTTTTGAGACAGACGGAAACGAGGCACATGTTTATGTGTGAGTTTCTAGTGTTTGGAACAGCTTCAAAGTATGATAGTGTGTGATCGTCAGTCGGTTGGGGTATATTGCTAGTTTTTATCTGTAGCCATTTACAAAGTCAGCAAGTTTATGATGCAAAACACACAAACAAAAAATAATGGGATAATGTACAGTCAGCCGGTCATTATCGCAAAATAAAAGGCCCTCTGAAGTAGGGCTGTAGCTATTGAATATTTTAGTAATCGAGTATTCTACCGAAAATTCCATCGATTAATCGAGTAATCGGATAAAAAGTACTTTTTCTTTACTAAAGAGCAATACCAAATATACAAGAGAAAATAAGACAGTTTAAATGAACAAGTAATTTGTTTCCTTTTTAGAAAAAAATAACATTTTTATTGCTGAAATTGCATATATTAATAACTGTGAAAACTAAACCCATTTAGTGCATTTAATTGCCATATTACATTCATACAAATTACTTTAAAAAAGTAATTACAATTTCAAATTACTTTAAAAAAGGTAAACATAGTACAACCTAAAACTCAACATAAATCAGAATAATAGTAATAAAAAAAATTATAATAAAACCTAAACAATGTGCAACTTAACTTTCAAGTGATATGAGGCTAATTTTACTCAAATGAACTGGTAAAATGCTCATGAAGTGACTCTCAGAGCAGTTCTGGAGATGTTGTTCGTGTGTTTATGTCCTCATTGAGACGGCAGACGCTGAAATCACCGCGAGCGTCACGCGCGCTTCAGTGTGTGTGTGTGTGTGTGTGTGTGGTAAAGGAAAACGCGCGTCTCTGCCATTCATTCATACAGAGATATGATCGCGTAATATGAGTTAATGCTCATCAGATCGCGCAAATATGTGGGAAATGAATAGAAATGATGATTCCGTGTAAAGAAATATCAAGTAAACATGTATAAAAATATAAAAACCCTGGTAAAGCTATTATTATCAGCGCATGTGAGCAGAGCGTAGCGGAAGAAGCAGATCAGTGAAGGAGATTTGACCAGCGTTGCCCAGTACAGCTACTACAGCATGTCACAGCACAGTACCGCTACTGCAAGCAGGAACAAGTACACTACATAGAAATTTATTGTCGGCGCGTTATTTGAGCGGATTTAGCTTTTCCGGTGAGCATGAGCGGTAACTGAGCAGAATGCACATTGATAGAGCGGAATATTGAACGGAGCGTCACGCGGCGCAGTGGTGAGAGTGAAACCTGAACACTGCTGGGCGGTGCGGCGCGGCACATATTTTCGGCGGCCGAAAATTCAGTGCATCCCTAGTAAATGGACTAAACGATTCTTCGAAGCCAGGGGCGTAGCAAGCTTTTCAAAAGTGCGGGGGATGGATGTGGTTTGTTTGTTAACAATAAAAACGATGAATACAATGACAGAAGGGTACAAAAGGTATAATATACAAGATATAAAAAGCTTCCCATTTAAATGAGTGATACTAGAAAAGTATAAAAACACACTCGGAACACACAGAAAACAAGTCAAAACTCTGTTGTGAAAATACACAACAGTAGACTTGCTAAAGAATCAGAATCAGAAATACTTTAATAATCCCAGGGGGAAATTATTTTTGTTACAAACTCCAGATATACAAACAACATATATTATCAACAAACAATGCTCAAAATATCAAAATCAATTGCACTGGCAATAAACCCATAAATACACTGCTTAACAATGACAGTTTTGTCCCTCCTCCTCGCCAATTCCTGCCTTCATCACAGTTACTTAATACATTGCATGCCACATACATAACCGACCTTAGCTATTAGCTGAACAATATCCCAATTAGCATTAGTCTAAAACGAAATATAATGCAGAAAACACTGATATGTCAACAAAACATAAACAGAACATCTTCCCAAACACATATCAAGCTTATTTAAAAACCTCGAAAGCATAAACACTCATTCAAAGTACCTGGAAAAGGGAGATGTAAATAACCACAACCATAAGTTCCCGCCTCCTCAGCACGAGCCGACCGATAAATCTAACACACCAAGAGAGGCGGGACTTAAGGCAGAACAGCCAATCATCAGCCGGTCACACTCAAATTGGGTGTCATGTTTGAGAGGGAGGGGAGGGGAGGGGAGAGGCGAGCGCAGACACAGAGCGGCCAGAGAAACGGAGGAGCGACTGCTGTAAGGCGTTTGTGCAAAGCTGCGGAAAAACTGCAGAAAAAGTGCGGGTGTTGAACCCTCTCACCGGGAAAAGTGTGGGTGTTAAAACACCCACATCCCCCACGGGTGCGACGCCCCTGTTCGAAGCACATAATTTGCCTCGATGATTTTTTGTATTCGAATTACTCGGGTTACTCGAGGAATCGTTTCAGCCCTACTCTGAAGACATTTTCATTATGATCGAGACACAAGCTGGCATCAGTGGCATTTGTATGAATAAGTCCAGGATGTGATGCGAGAGACATGAAAATACTGGTATTTATATCAGTGATCTGATATAAACCATAGCCATGGTAATATTTGAAAATATATGACAGCTGAATGCTCTGATTAACCAAGTATTCCAGAGAGCTATGTTATAAATAAGCATAATTGCTGCTGTACTTGGCAGTGCTCAAATGCATTTTCTTTTCACAGAAAAAGCAGTTTTAACATTGTAACTCTTGTTTCCCATTGGGAAACCCCCCCCCACAGAATTATTATTATTATTTTTTCATTTTGTAAGGATGAACCGATGAAATGTGTGTGTGTGTGTGTGTGTGTGTGTGTGTGTAAATGGGAGATTTCTGACTGCAGAAATCATTTTAAGCATAATGATTTTCTCGACCTTTCAGAATGCCATCCTTCCAGCCGGGTTCCGTCAGCGTGACCAGACCAAGAAAAGTCCCACAGGCCCCTTTGATCGCTTCGCCCTGATGGATTTCCTGGAGAAGCAGGCCATGGAACACAAGGACAGAGAAGACCTGGTGCCCTTTACAGGGGAGAAGAGAGGTACTACCAACACTGGATTCTTTTTAACATAACACTTCTAATATCTAAAATCTGAAAAGCCTTTGTAAACAAATGTGTTTTGAAATATTCAACTAAAGGCAGATTTGCCACTTATTAGTCATTATTCTGAACTTTTATAGAATTTAAAATGATTCATTAATTATTATATTATATATAATTTTCTAATTATAATTGTATAATTTGTTCATTTGCTTCTTTCTTGTGTTTGTATAATATCTGTGAGTAAAGAGAACATTTCCCTTTCCCTCCACTGTCTGTAGGAAAGGCCTTTGTCCCTAAACCAGGATCAGGACAAATCCCTGCGGAGGAACAGATCACTCTGGAACCTGAGCTGGAGGAAGCACTGAAGAACGCAACAGATGCTGAAATGTGTGACATTGCAGGTGGGCATCACATTTCCACTCTGTTCCTGTTGTTTCTTTTCACATGATATAAAGCAACTTATGATATCCGGTTGGGAGTGCTCTAGAGATATGCATTACAACTCTTCTAAAACTAATCCTCACTTTAAACCTGTAACGTCCTGTAAACGGCTCTGACTGTAATCCAAATTTTGATCCTTGACTAAGGACTAATCCTCTGTTTGCTATTGTAAACAGCTGATCACAATACCTCTTGCATAACATTTGTCAGTCAAACCCTTTCTAGCTTCATCTGCTCTATTTGCGTTGTACAATCAGCGTCTCATATGACAACTTTTTAAATATATATATATAATAGAAGCAGCCTAGCTGAATATATGTGTAACTATGAACGGTGTAGGTCATGCACAGAATTATACCACACAGTATCTATTTCCCCAAGCTCAGCAGTTCACCAAAATAAAATGAGCAACAGCCAACTAGTCAACATGCGCAGAGATGGAGTGAAAATGTTTGTGCTTGTGTGTTAAGTTGGCTGCAAGTCATCTGTGTGCTAGAAACACTGTGTGTTGGCAGCATTTAGCAAAACATAAATATCACTTATCTTACTGCTTCTATTAAAAATGCAACATGAGTCACAAAGAATTCACATTATTCTTGATTTAGCACACTAAAGTGATGGAAACCGGTCAATAGTCTTAATTGTCCTTGAGCACTTAATAGCAAGCCTTTGCCCTTAAGGACATTTAAAGCTGTAGAGTTTTGGAGCGTGTCACTGGCTGCAGATTTCCCAGCAGAGCCCCTCATTCAGAACACAGTTTTAACTCTGGAACACGTCCAGTTCTGGATTAAACTGTCAATAGGGGTTTGCCATTGGTGATTTAATGGATGAGTCTGCTTTTGCTGAGATGCAGGTTTGCTAACTGGATTTCTAAATAGTGCTGGTGGTTTTAATCTGGTTATTGTATCTGAATATGGAATTCAAGCTGAAGTACAAAGGTAAGATCTGGTCTATCCCAATCCCAAATTTATCTGCTGCTGCCCTACTGTATTTTTTTCACCAGTCCAGCCACTGTTAATTGAAACTTGGAGGGGGAGTTTATAGTGGATTTACTGGTTAGTCAGCGCCACCTGCTGTTCAAATGCAAATGTACAGTTTAACTTAAATATCTAGTCAGTTCTCTGCAGTGCAACTTAAATGATTTGTGCCAGTATTTCTCACTAATTAAAAATGATTAATTAATTAAAAACATTATATTTACATACATAACATTAGTTTGTTTATTATTTTATCATTTGTAATAATAAAATAATTATTTAAAATTAGTAATTAAAAATCTATTATTATATCATTTTAAATGATTAATTATATTACTATATAAATGTATAAGTAGAAACTTATCAATATTAAAAATGTATTAACTATTAATTCATTAATGATACATTTGTCAACATTATCATCATTATTATGATATTTTTATATTGAACTATTATTAATATAAATTATAAAATAATATATTTTATATATTACTTAAATCTTTTAGATATTTAAATATCTATACATTTATTTAAATGGATAATTATTCAATAATTATAGTTATTAAATTAAAATGTATTAATATTATTATTGTTGTTGTTATTTTAATATTCATTCATTATGTTTTTAGTAATACACTGGCATCCCATAAGAGTAGTCCAAAAGTATTGAATGTGTATGCCATTTACTAATGAGATTCTCGTATCCTCACAGCCATCCTGGGAATGTACACACTCATGAGCAACAAGCAGTATTATGATGCCCTGAACACCACTGGCAAGATTGCCAACACAGAAGGCATCAACAGTATGTATACATACAGCACATTTAACGCTGAACCTCTTCATGTCAAAAGTTTATAAACAAACAAAAGTTTTATATAATGAGATTTTTCAATTTTTGTTGAATTTACCTAATGTCACTTCAGCATATACAATAGTTCTATGTCACAAGCTGGACTATACTCTTTAGGTGTGGTGAAACCAGATGTGTATAAGATTTATCCCGACGAGCCTCCTAATGACACAGATGTGGAGGACACTCTCCGCTGCATCCAGAAAAATGACAGCAGCCTGATGGAGGTCAACCTCAACAACATCCCGGTAAACATGCTAACTGTACTCACACCTCAATAAGCATAATTATGATCACATTACAGATTAGACATAATATTAATATTGTAAACAGATTGCCTAATTACACTTCTAGTATTTGTTTTCTTGCAAGCGTCTGATTAATTATAAGAATTGATGTATTTCTGTGCATGAGCAGAATGGGGTAGTAATGACTGTTTGTGTTGCTGTAGGACATTCCCATCCCAACCCTGAAAACGATTTTTGAGGCTATGAAACGTAACACACACGTGTTAAGCCTCAGCATCGCTGGGACACGCAGTAATGATCCTGTGGCCTATGTAAGACCTGAAGCCTGTGTTTTTGATGTTTCATTTATTCATTCATTGCTTCATTTCTTCAATCTCATATTTTTCTACATACAAATCTGAAGATAAATTGCAAAATGTGTAAAAGTGTGTCTTGATCAAATAAAATCTAAAATCTTAACCTATGTAAAATTTAGTAAATGCTGTAAATAATAGTCAAAATATATGTTATAGATTCAAACCATGGTGCTTGTTTTTGTTAAATTTTGTCAAAACTTTCTGTTTAGTTATGTATACTAAAGTTCATAAGTTTTGAGTCAGATTTTTAAAAAAGAACATTAATACATTTTTCAGCAAGGATGCTTTAAAATGATCAAAAGTGACAAGAAAAGATTTTTATTTAATATCAATGCTGATGCTGACACTGGATACTGTTGTAATGGCTGCTAAAAATTCAGCTTTGCCATCGCAGGAATAAATTATATATATATATATATATATATATATATATGTGTGTGTGTGTGTGTGTGTGTGTCTGTGTGTACACTGTATTTTTAAACATAAGAGACAGAAACACACACAAAAAAATCTTACCGACCCCAGACGTTTGACTAATCAATAGTTCTTTTTAATATTCTTCATAAAATCATTTTTCAGGCTATAGCTGAGATGTTACAGTCCAATACTACCCTGCAGAGCCTCAACATTGAGTCCAACTTCATTACTGCACAAGGCATGATGGCCATCGTCAAGGCACTGCGAGAAAACTCCACTCTGAATGAGATTAAGATCGACAACCAAGTAAGAGACTATGACACTCCTGCTAGAAACGTCTGATGGCATGTGTTTAAAACTAAAAATGAAATTGTTCATGTGTGTTCTCACAGAGACAGAAACTGGGCGATTCAGTTGAGATGGAGATTGCAACCATGTTGGAGAACAACCCCAGCATCATAAAAATTGGTTATCACTTCACTCAGCAGGGCCCGCGTGCAAGAGCCGCAATGGCCATCACTAGAAACAATGATATCCGTGAGTGTGTTCCCAAAATATTTTCACAAATATTGCAGCTTGTGCTTGTCTGTAGCTGAAACAGGAACATTTTTTCATTCATTTTGGTGTTTGTTGCTACAATGAACTTGATATTTTTTGTATTTATCCCATCTCCAGTTCGTCAGCAGAGAGTAAGCTGAAAAGAGGATGGAGTTTAGTTCATTTAGGAGATATCAAAGTTCTCCATGTCCACTCTTGGAAATCGTACAGATACTCCAGTAACAGCCAGGACAACCCCTACAGATGACCCTGATATGCTTTACCATTCGCCATCGGCCATTGTGGATATCATTATCGCCAGCTTGATAAGACTTCATTGCTTTTTTGTGGATTTCATCAAATCAAAAGCTCTGATCTAATAAAATTTACCTGCTCTTTAATACCTCAGTTTGCAAACTCGAAAAAGACACCAGTTGCTCAGTTCATTTTCTGGTAATATGGTGCTCCCGCAAAGGTTTTTTGTAAATATTTGAAATAAAATATTACATTCTATATTGTCTAATCAGACTTCAAAGTTTCATTAAATTACAATACCATACCATCATTTAATACAGGTTTGTACTATAAAAACGCTGACATACACTACCATTCAAATGTTTTTTTAAGTAATTTTATTCAGCAAGGATGCATTATACTGATCAAAAACAACAGCAAATACATTTTTAAACACTGTTACAGAAAACTAATGTTGCAAATAAATTCTGTTCTTTTGAACATTGTTCATCAAATAGAAAAACGTATCGCAGTTTCCACAAA
Organism: Tor tambroides; assembly: GCA_021397915.2. NCBI lineage: Eukaryota > Metazoa > Chordata > Actinopteri > Cypriniformes > Cyprinidae > Tor > Tor tambroides. The sequence goes on from JAFVLL020010800.1 coordinate 43,075, forward strand.
ATCGTAAGCAATGAAAATGTTCAACTGTGATAAAAAGAAGAAATGTTTTCTTAAAATCCAAATCTGCATATTAAAATGTTTACTGAAGGATCATATGACACTGAATGATCACTGAAAATTCAGCTCTGCCATCACAGGAATAAATTATTTTAAAATAAAATAAAAGTTTCACAATATTACCATTTTTACTGTATTTCTTAATCAAATAAATACAACTTTGCTGAGCACTTCTTTCATAAACTTTTAAAAAGTCTTAGCGGCCCCATGTTTTTGAACAGTAATGTAAATACTGTCATTTCAAAGCAGATGCTCTCAGCAAACATAGTACAAAACAGCTTCATTATCATTTGTAGATCTGGACTCTGTAACAATTTAGATTAGATTTAAATGATGCATTATTGAATTAATAGAGGACTGAGATAAAATAATGTATGACTCATGTCATAATTTTGATTACATGATGACCCAAACCCAGAGGCACAAAACAAATGGAACTATTCAACATCCCACGGCAGGGCTTCCTGCTCCCCCTCCACTAACCTATTTTTACACGCAAACCACCCAGTCATGAAACCCAGTCTCATGGGTTTGAGTTACAAAGCTCCAAATATACCACCTTCCTCAAGGAGATTTATGCTCCCCTTTGGAACAGATGCTAACCTATGAAGATTCCCAAGTCACCTCTTAACTACCATTATTGTCATTTAAAAAAAAAAAAATATATATATATATACACATGGATCTTTTATTTTGCAGATTTGTGGCTTCATGTGTGTAAGTTAATATGGGGTTTTGATTTTGGTGGGTGTCTAAACTTTACAGGCCTACTTCAGAATGTGAAGTCCCACTATGCCAAAAGCTAATGGCATTTGGCAAAGGATCCACAGAACGAAGCAGCCGTTCCACATTCTTTTCTCGATTTGGAACAGATTTGGACCTCTTTCATCATACAACCAACATTCTGACATTAAAAGTTAAATAATAATGAGATTTGTGAATATACACCACATTCAACACCATGAGGTCACAACATCCTCACTTTATTCACGTAGAAATATGACAATACTTTTTGCATGTTCTATAATAAAACAACCACCATTGGTTCAGAAATTGTTTAAACAAGATTGCAAGTACATAGTACTAATACAATTTGCAAAATGCAACAGCACAAACTCTTTTCCAGAAAGAATGTCTTAAAGTTTCAACCTTATTGTATATAAAGTAGGTCACAGAGGCGTGGACGTAAAAGATATCATGTGAGAGCTGTGACTATCGAGACAATATCATCTCGCATGCAGTTCAGTTTCAATCAATCAACTTTATTCCAGACACAGAGGTCCATATAAACAACACAGTACAGACATATACATAAATATAAAACAATACAAAACATTTAAGAATGAAACAGATAAAGCATCATTAAAACATATACAGGCATCGGGTCCAATGTTTCCAAAAGCAAGATGCATACCTTGTATCACTCTTAGAAACATCAGCTATGGACATAATGATCATATTCTTAGACCCTATCAGCCTGCACATGAATCCATACATAAAATTTC
>JAFVLL020010801.1:0-26318 GCA_021397915.2 Tor tambroides
ATATTTACGATTTATGTTTGTAATATAGATTATTTTCTCATCCAATTTTTTGAGGAGGCACTGCCTCCCTTGCCTCCTCGGAGGAAACGCCCCTGCATTACACCCCTATAATACACTATTTCACAGCCTTGTGTGAAGTCAATATGTGATTTGGAAAAATATAATGTAATTTAATGGAAAACAATTTGAATGGCTCTGTGATTTCTGTGAATTCTACCTCTAGAGGCTACTTTCGCACTGAATAATGACAGCGGACCGTTCTCAGCCGCTCCAGCAATGGACGCAACCCGGAAAAACTATCGGCATGGATTTTTGCCGATAGCGGTAGTTCCAGCAATCAACTATCGGTGCCGATCAATCAGCAAAATCGATCGATCGATCGGTCGACCTCTAGCACCGATTGCTATAGAAATGACTGGATTTGACCAAGCAACAGTAAATGTGCTGCACCCTAATGCCGGGTTCATAATGCACGATTTTAGCCCTGATTTTCACTTGCTGACAGTTATCTGGAAATTGCTAACAAATGAGGCAAATCGGTGCTCGTTCACATGTGACAATCGCATTGTGTGTGTTATCAAATACGCAATCTGAGAGAAGCACAGACACGTCACCGATGCCCGTGAGTTTCTGGCATGCTAAATATCTCAACCAAGTGACAACCTTCCGGTCTCTCTCTTGATTCCTACATGGAAGTGACTTAAAGGGTTACTCCACCCCAAAATGAAAATTTTGTCATTAATCACTTACCCCCATGTCTTTCCAAACCCGTAAAAGCTTTGTTTGTCTTCGGAACACAATTTAAGATATTTTGGATGAAAACCGGGAGGCTTGTGACTGACCACTGATGGCAGATAGACAATTTTGGTGATGTCTTTCATACTTTTCTGGGCCTTGACAGTGGTATTTACTTGGCAGTCAATGGGACAGTCAAAAGCCTCCCGGTTTTCATCCAAAATATCTTAAATTGTGTTCCAGAACATCTGCAACAGAACATCAACAAGCAACCATTCTCTCCTTCATATTCTTCTTTATTTATTCATTTATTTATTTTTCACTGTACATCAGTGTACAGACAACTTGAATTGTAAGCTTTTTGCAGGCTACTGTTTTCGACAGTAATATATCCATCCTCAAGCGAGAACGCCTGTCTCATTTGTGATCTTATTTCCCGTATCAATTCTCACATACATTTGGTTGTGAAAGTTTGTAGACAAGGTGATTTGTTGGCGATTCTTCCTACTGAAAAGTTGTGTAATGTGTAAAATGATAAAAAAGAAAAATCAGCAGTGGCTGGCAAAAAAAGCTGGCAGGGAAAGAGTTAACACTTGCTACCAATTATGGGATAAAAACAATCCTATCCTACATTTTTTCTAGTTGAATATCCTGTTTCACTCACACATAAGTCACATTACAAAAGTAAAATAGCAAATTTATCTATTAAAGTCAAAGAGACAATTTGTTTGCAGAGATGAAATCTACACCTGTAGATTGAAAAAGTGTCCTGTCAGGTCCCAAAGTCAGCCGTCAATCCATAAAATGTCTTCATGTAATAGAGACACTTTTGTATCATTGCTGTGTTCCACTTCAGAGGATAAACAGAAAAGAAAAGGGGAAAAAATAAATTGCTAGAGCTTCACTCAGGGCCAGAATGACTCTATTCTGGAGGAGGGACCTACTGTCCCCATTCCTGACCTTCTAGTTGGCACATATACGTCTATCCTCATGTGCCCTTTCATAGTTATTTCATAGACATTAGAGAAGTGTAACCAGGGATTATTTTCAGTGGCTGGTAGCCACCGACGCAACACATGCCTATTATAGCTTCACTCCTCTATTTTTAATGTAACACAACAAATGATGTCTGCCGAACTACTGCTGCTACAGCCACATAATGTTCTTACATTATAACACTCATTTCCAACGTGTGATGGCTGAAAAACTATAATGCAGGACCCTCAATACCTTAGAGAAAAGAGAAATCATTCAAATGTGGCGTGGCTAAATACTTCCCCTGTGCTTTGTTCTGCACTCTAAAGTCTCTTCTGGTCTTTTTTGAGTGAGTTATTTCATATATTTGACCAGGCTTGGCTCTATAGGGGGCCCGAGATGGGTCTGGCCTACCCGATCATGAACTCAGCAACCCTGGGCCCACCTAGAAGATGAGGAAATGCAAAGTAATTTTGTTTTGTTCTAAACTGATATTTTTGTTTTTGTAAAAATCAATAAAATAAATGATGGAAAAATATGATACACGAGGCTCTTTTTTCATATTAGTCCGCTATACAGTTATAAAGAGCTCATTGAGTTACAAGCTAACAAGCTATCAGAATTTCCTCTTACTTGTTGGCCCTATAAATATCAGTAACAGCAAATTTCTGATTTTATACTCAGTTTAGGCCTCTGTATAAAACTGAGGTGTTATCCTCCTTGAGCATGAGCTCCATATTCTCCTATATATATATATATATATATATATATATATATATATATATATATATATGTATATATATTATACTATAAAGTCATACAACAATGTATCAAATGGATATGCAACATACGCAACTTTTTATATATAGTATGAAAGACAAAAAAAAAAAACAATCTAAGTGCTAACAAATCAGAGGCAGAAAATATTAGGAACACACATTTTCTCCTCTGCACAGTAATGCCTATTTTATTACACCTGTAAATGACTTATATTCTCACATTAATTACTGTTAAAAGTCTCATTACTTACATTTTACATCCAATGACAAATATTGTATTAATCAAAATGATTGTGTTCAATTTTTCTGTCGTGCTGTGTTTGATTGACAAGCATGTGCACACTTTAAATGTGTGAAATTTATCAACAAATAAATCCAGGAACAAGCTGTTTTGCCAAACTCTACTGATCACATTATAAAAACAGGGTAGACTGAGTAAAGTTTTTGCTGTACAGCACAAATACTGACCAGAATAAACATGGGATTTTTTCACATGAAATGACTTTATCTGTCTATATACTTCAGAAGATGAAAAACATACACCCCACAAAAGATCTTCATCAGTTATGTTTATGTGGACAATGCATTTCAAACTTGCATGAGAAGAGAAATATTCACCATATATACAGTATATATATATATTTTTAGATAATACTTTGGTCTAATTTTCTCATCTGTATACGTTGTCTCATCATCAGTGCAGTCAGCATGGGACCAACTATTATAACACAGTGTTACAACTGTCTCTTGCTAACCACCTTGGATGTTTGCCTGATTTTCTCAGTGACCCAAGCATTCTAGCATGTCCCAAAAATGTTCAAATCAATAATTACAACTGGCACAGTTTATTTTCAAATCAATAATTGCAACCAGTGCAATTGGTTTTCGTGATTAGAGAGGAATATCAATCTAGAAAGAGTAAAACTGCACATATTTATTGTTGTTCTGTGAAGATTAAAATTGTTTAGTTTTTCTGTGAAATTTGGTCACTTCAATTGGAATCCACACTATCTGGAACTTTGTGTAAGGGTGAAAAATTTTCCACATAGAGAAGGATTGCTAATGTGAATGTGCACACATGATAACTTCCATGAGAGGAAAAATATTCACCCTGTTACTACTTTTGTTTGTCTACTTTTAAAGTCTACTGCCTAAATATAAAATATGAGGGCAGGGGTGTGTCTCCTGATCAACAACTTAACTAGCTGCTTAACTACCATAGATGCATCATTGGAGAAATAATTAGCTAGTCTTTACTGTTTTCTGAAAAATGTAGTAACATGGTTGCACATCTGTCAGGACTGCTGTTGACGTAACATATTCAGTAGGTGGTGATGTAATAACTTCTACTAATTAATCAATTCATGTTTGCAATTAATGTTAGAGAATTACAGTTCATTTACAAGAAACACTAGAAAGCCGTTCATTTTTTAATCACGTTAACATGCGGTATGTAATTGGTGTACACTTTTATCCCGTAGGCTATACATGCGGTTCATTCAGTCAGCAGCTTTCTCCAAAGCCAAGTTTTTCTGAAATGCTGCTGTAACAAACATCTGAGGACTACTTTACCTCACCTCACCTCACTTTACCTCAATCCCCTTCGACTCCCTCTTATCGTTGACCCCTAGAAGAGTTACCGAGTTGGGCACCAAGTAAAATGACTTGCCTTAAAGGAGACCTTGACATGCCTTGCTGAATACAAGTCACGTATAACAACAATGAAACATACTATGTCGTTTGTACAATTTGTTGTTTGAATTTTACTTTTCACAGCAGACCCTATACAGAATATACTGTGCAGCGGTGCCCTATACACAAAGTACGCAAGGGCCACCGAGTCCCGTTAACACTTTATTTTAAGAACCTATTCTCACTATTAAATAGCTGCTTATAAGCATGCATGTTACTAGGTTATTGGCTGTTTATTAGTACTTATAAAGCAAATATTAATGCCTTATTCTGCATGACCATATTTTAGATCACTTAATCCGACTAACTATTATACTGTCTATTAATAAGCAGCAAATTAGCAGTTTAGTGCAATTTAATTAATAGTGAAAATGCGTTCCCTATTCTAAAGTGTACCCTAAAATAATGCATAGGGCCCCCAGAAGTCTAGAACCAGCAATGCCATGCAGTATATAGTCAGCAGTCAGCAGTATGCCAGTATTTCATTCCAAAAGTGTAACTTTAGCTTAATCGAAACACATTTCCTAGATTACTTGAACAGAATTTGTCTCCTCCTATTTGTCACTTGTCTCACAAAAGCGAACACAACATTTTCCGACTCAATTCAGAGTGATCTGCTATTGTATGAAAGTCGTACGCCTCTTGAAAACATGAAATTGGACAGGATCTCGTTTGATGTCCTGTCTGTTATTGAATCGCTGACCCTGTGGAAGTGAAGGTGCCAACTTCCAAGGAATGTAGCAGGCTGCCGTGTTTATTCAGATGAGGAGGCAGCTGTAATGAAAACTCTCCGCCGAGGATTGAAATAATTTGCGAGTGCTGAAAAGGTTTGACCTTCAAGCTTTCCCCTCCTGGGCCAGACGTGATTTACGAAGCGGACGGCTGCCTACCGCTCCACGGTAACGTGTCTTCTGCCAGGGATTCCCCGGTGTATCAGCAGGGATGCTTGGCTCAGAGGAGACTTCTGAAGGATTCCAGGTAATCTGATCTCCGTCAGTGGAGACGTGACCCTGGGGAAGGTTGGGTCACTAGGACAGGAGGAATCGTTCAGGTTCGATGCGGGTAGAGACCCCCCTACGTGTCTGCATGTTTTTACATGCACACTGACTGTGTGAAACAGAGAAAATATACACTCACATGCTTTTGACAACACACACACACACATTCACCTCAGGTGCTTGAGTGTCATCATCTGAAAGAAGATGTATTGAAAAATTGATGTACGGCCATAGTTTCAGCATCAGACCGTTGACCTGCCATCATCATTGTTCTTTTGAAGCTTGCATCCATGCGCTTGACATGTCATTTTTTCCTGTCCTTGAAGCATCTTCACATTATATCTCGGCTGCAACATGAAATGCCCAGAAGAAAATGAAGTGCATACCTATACGTTCCTGCATTTGACATTGCACATAAAAGGTTTGTTATATATTATTGATGCAATTGTGAGTCCAATTCCATGGAGAAGGCCTGTCTCACCTACAGAAGATTGTTTGGTGTGGAAAGTTGCTGTTTCGGAGCTCTGGAGACTTTACTGAGTTCTTAGTTTGAGTATCAACTTCTCAGATACTCCTCACAGAATTCAGTAAGAGACGTAAAATGGAAACAAATGAAACACTGACATACAGAAAGCGTGTAGAGATGTAAAATGAATGTGCATAGCACAGCTTTTTTCTGACTTTTTATTAAATTTAAAAAATAAATAATTATTGTTAGCAATACTTTATATATACTATATTGTTGGAGGTGCTATGATAGACTCCTTGTGAGCCTGGGACAAGCAGCTTGGAAAATACATGGATGGAATTTATGTATTATCAGAATCATAAGAATATGTAAAAAACATTATGTATGTTTATACACATTCAGGTCCCATTTTTTATTAGGTGGCTTTAACTACTGTGTACTTACATTTAAATTAATAATTTGATACAATGCACTTATTGTGTAGCTACGTATATGTTTTTACATTGTACTTATATTTTAAAAAATGCCTGCATGCAATTACATCTGTAATGAATTTCCGTAATTACATTAATTACACTGTTGACCCATCCCTTACACCTTAACCCACTCTTAAACCTACCCATACCACTTAACCTGTCCCTAACCTTACCCATATCCCACCTCAATAGCAGAAAATACAATATGAACACAATAAGTACTTTGCACTTATTTAGTTATTTATTTTAATTTTATTTATTTATTTTATGGAAGTACATAGTAGCTAAGGCCGCCTAATAGAAAGTGGGACACACATTTTTATGATTATTAAGATCATATTTTAAGAAACAACATTTCTAATTTTTCACATAATTAAAAAGCATAGTTTTAAGATAATCAGATATAATATATTAGCTGTTATCTAATCAAAAATACACTAAAAGCAGTAATATTTTAATATACTTTTACAATATAAAATAACTGTTTTCAATTGTAATATATTTTAAAATGTAATTTATTCTTGTGTTTTCTACTATAGTTTTCACAAATATTCTGAAGTAGTTTTTATTTTTATATTTCCTATTTTATATTTTTGGTAACATTTTAGTATAGAGACCAATTCTCACTATTAACTAGTTGCTTATTAGCATGCATTAACATATTGGCTGTTTATTAGTACTTATAAAACACATGTTCTGCATGACCATATTCTACATCCCTAATCCTACCCAATACCTAAACTTAACAACTACCTTTCTAACTATTAATAAGAGGAAAATTAGGAGTTTATTGAGGCAAAAGTCATAGTTAATGGTTTGTTAATGCCGAGAACTTGACCTTAAAAAAAGTGGCCATATTTTTATATAAAGTTTTAATATCTCTAGTTTTTATTAAGTTTTATTTCAGTTTTAGTTATTTTAGTACATCAAGTTCAACTAAATAAAAATGAGAAATGTTGCTTTATTTTATTTCAGTTAACATAAATATTTTATTTCAAGTAATTACATTTGATTTATTTTTATAGTTTTGCTTTAGTACTATAGCCATTACTCCAGTCTTCAGTGCCATATGATTCTTCAGGAGTCATTCTAATATGCTGATTTGCGTGATGTCTTTACTGTCACCTTTGATCAATTTAATGCATCCTAGCTGAATGAAAGTATTAATTTCCTTCAAAAATATAAAAAAACAAAGCAAACAACAAAATTGTCTCATTAACCCCAAACAGTAGTGTTTTTTTTGTCAAGTGAGTGTTTTCACTAACACTAATTAATTTGAAAGATTAAGGCACAAAACGTAAAATTACTGTTTACTGCTTTCTGTATAAGCTGTCACTGGTCACTATTGTCTGTCCTGAACATTGCATATTGGTCTTTTTTTTTTCTTCTGTAATTTGCATTTTTTCCTTTGCAAAAGGCCATGCCATTCTAGCCTCTGTTCTCTTAGCACTTGGATCACAGCATGCCGGAGGCAGCAAAAGGAGACTTCACGCATGGACAACTACCGGATTGAGACGCTTTTCTCACAGGAGTGCATTCGTCATTGTAATTAGCCTTAATCATGGGGGGTGTGCTGCTTTCTGAAAGGGAGGGGAAAGGGGGCGTGTGAGACTCCCAATGTGTCAACAGTCGATTCACTGGCCGCTTCCATTTGAATATGAATCAGTCACCAAGCGAAAAACAAAGACTTCAGCGTTAAGATTCTGCTCACTCGTTCGCTCCCCACCATGCCGCTGCAGAAGGCCTGAATCCTCGTCCCCTGAATGACACATGGGAAACTTGGGGGCTCCGTGTGGTACTGCCAAAAAGAAGGAGGCCTCGAATCTCTGCCTTTCTGGCTTACACACATGCACAGTCCCCTACACACAGAGGGGAACCTCTCACATTGAGCATCCACTCACAAAGAGCAATTCTATGTTTTGTCTTCAAATGACAAGTTGATGACACGTTCGGAAGGAAAGCCTGTCACATGTGTGAGGATTCATCCATGCGCACATCTTAAAATGCTGTTCCTCATTGTCTGGAGAGTATTCAACAGGTCCGCTGGGCCCGTACAGGATATCGCTGCTGCCACACTGAGCGATTTGCCGGCGCACATTCCAAATGATAATTATTCACTGTTGAAATGATTAGTGTCTTGACAGACTCCAGTTCAAGCCAACGGTGATTAATGGGAGAACCCTGGGAGCCCTTATTTTAATAATTAATAGGATAACGTGATGATTGCAGCAAACTCCTTAATGTTATTACACTTGCAAATGAGATTTTTGACGTGAAAGAAACCAAAGCCGTCATCTGTGTCTCTGTCCAAGTAAATCATGTTTAAACGGTTATTGCATAATTAATAAAATCTGCGGAGAGAACACCTATGAATAATGGAAATTTTGCATATTAAAATTTGCATTTTTAAAGTAGAATTTTTCATCCCTTGGAGTGTCTTTTTTGGCTTCAAATTCTGGATTTTAGTGGCCCAAAATGACTTTAATACTTTAACCACAAAATATCAAATCTAATCTGAAGCTTTTGTGTAAAACGTTACACATTAGATAGATTTTAAAAGATAAACAATAGATATACTGTTCGAAATGAAGGCAAAATTACTGGGACTCTATCTGGAGGTCAAACACTGAATCCTATTGATAGTTCAGGTGTGAACTTCACACATCCAGCTAAAATAATCACCAGCTGTTTAAAAGTCATTGATAAAAATGTCTCAGAAAAGCATAGTTAGTAAAAAAGCTAGCAGAAAACGTCAGTTAGATTGATATTTTGCATCTAATGCAGTGACTTCTATTTATAGTCCATCTTAAGTGTCTAAATACAGTTTGGAGCCACTTCACATGATCAAACATTGAATTTATTCAATAACAAAGATATGCATTTAAAGTATTTGACTCTTTAAATGACCACCATGACTCAGGCCACATGTTAGTGACCCCTTGGCAGCACCAGACTTAGGTCGCCATCTACTGGAGGGAGTGCTTTTGTACCCCAGTGGCCTGGTTACTATCCCTGAGGCAAACCTCCTAAATTCTACGATTCCAAAAGTGGATACAAGACCTTCAAGATAACCTTGTGACAGAGCTGCTGGTGTATGTGAGATTTTCTTTGAAATAAGACGCTTGGTTCTCACAAAGAGCACAATATTTTAGTGAGAATCACTGTTATTTGGTGGTTAAAATTACATACTGCAAGATTATAGAAAGAATAGCATGTGCTCTTTGAATGTTTGTCATAATTGTGCCATTTGGGGCATCAGGAGAAAAAGAAAGACCGAAATGTGAAACCCACATTTGAAAATAAATGCCTCAAACAAAGAAGCAAAGAAACAATGATGATTGCAGATATCCAGTATGCACTGTTTCAGACGGACACTATCAAAAACCTTTGAAGAAAAATGAGTTCGTCACCTGAAAACGGTACTTTGATCATAATATGTTATGATTCAACCAGGCCCAGACGAAATCATGGATTGTAACACAATAAATTGTGTTAAACAAAGCTAAGAATAATACGCGATAATTGGTAGCAGAAAGAATAATTTAATTAAAATTATTGCACCCAATTTATGTTAAGTGTCTTTAACTACAATGCACTAACAAGTAAATTAATAATTTGATATGTTGCACTTACTGTGTACATACATGTTTTTATAATATTATACTTGTATTTTAAGTACTGAGTAATATTAATTAACTACATGTACTTACTCTATGGTTAGGGTTACTTGCATGCAATTATGCATAATTTATTGTTATTATAATAGTAAGTACATGTAATGTATAACAAGGACACCTTAAAATAAAGTGCTACCAAAAATATCTGGATGTAAATACATCTGTAATTAATTTATTATTTAAAACTACAGTATAACACACCCTTAAACCTAACCATAAACATGATATCTGTCTCTAACCTTACCCATATTCCTACTCAATAGCAGCAAAAATATTTTGCAACACATTGTACTTATTACTTGTGTGGGTATATAGTAGTTACTGATATCTAATATAAAATGGGACAAAATTGTTTAATAAATATTCATAAATGTATATGAATAAAAATCTGAATAACATCAACAAATCAAGTAAATCTTGTGTTTTATATGTTAATCATAATAGCATGTGGGTGAAATCCTTCCATAACCCTGTTTGAGGCCAAAAGATAGGAATAATAGGAATAAAAATACATATCACATTTTAAAAGCTCATGCATTACTTTTATCAATAAACACCTCACGCTTGTAAAATAAAATCTATGTTATCTTCCTCCAGAATGTGGGAATTATACCGTATCCCAGAGTGCCTTGCATGCTTTATCTGTCTGTCTCTCTTTCCCTGAGATGATTCCCCTTTGCTATTATGATTTCACCTTTGCGCTGCCATTCAGCGGTTATTGATGATGTCTCTGGCTATGCTGCGTATCCGGCCTTTGACCAGAGGACACATCTTGATTCATGCAGACAAATAAAAGCATCAAAGGCAACATATCGATTTCGTAGAGAGCCACCAGAACGGACACATCGGCAAGACATTTATGCTTGTTTCCTTTTGCTTTTTCATGGACAAAAATAACAAATAGATGTCACCGAATCCAAGAAGCAGCAGCTTGTTTTCATAGGAAAGAAAGCATGGCAAAGAAATAACTTATTAAATTATTAATTGGGCTGAAGTGAGATGTGTTGGCCTGCCGGGCTGAATGAATCAATGTCTGGCTTTACGGTGACGTGTGGCATTTAGGTTTCGTGCAAGAGGCAGAATGATGATTCTGTGAGTGAATGCTGCATGTCCTCTCACACGCTTAAAGGTTAGTTAACAGCGCCAGGATGATTTCACTCAGTTATTGAGGGTTTATATTAAAGGAACAGATCACCCAAAAATGAAAATTTCCTTTGAATTTATTCACCCTCAGACCATCCAAGATGTCGATGAGTTTGTTTCTTTATGAGAACAGATTTGGAGAAATTTTGCATTGCATCACTTGCTCACCAATGGATCCTTTACAGTGAATGGGTGCCGTCAGAATGAGAGTCCAAACAGCTGATAAAAACATTAAGGCGTTTTGACTTTAAAACATGGGTTCTGGCCAATACAAGCCTTGATTCCTCCAGTAAAACAGTCCACCTACTGTTGCCCTCTCACATCAAAATCCACCAACATTTTTGTTTAGAACTGCTTTGGACAGTTTTTGCTTGTAACCGGTGCTTGATCTGTGCATATTTCTCTCCTGATTCAAACAAGATGTCTTTTTCAATGGAGCAAGCAATATTATGAATAGAGGACTCGATTGAAGTTAAAAATGCCTAAATGATGGATATATTTATTACAAACATGCAACTTATATTTGGTGCTTTTAGAAACTGTTTGGGCTCTCATTCCGACGGCACCCATTCACTGCAGTGGATCCGCTGAGCAAGCGGAATCTCCAAAATTTCTCCAAATCTGCTCCAAAGGAGAAACAAGCTCATCTACATCTTAAATTCTCTGCAAATTTTCATTTTTAGTTGTACAATTTCGTTAGGGCAGGATCTACAAGACAGACAAAGTCACATGGCATGTTGAGTTAAAGGAGTCATTTCACCCAAAAGTGGAATTCAAACCCAAATGCATTTTCTTTTTCCATAGAACACAAAATAAGTTATTTAGCTGCTTACAGCAGCTGCTTTCCATACAGCAAAAGTAAATAGTAACAGGGGCTGTCAAACTCCAAATAAAGTGCCATAAATATTGTTCATGACTCAAACACTCTATTCCAAGTCACTGAGGGGTCCTTCATAATAATAATAATAATAAAAAGAATACTGCAGAAAACTGCACTCTATTTCAAGTACCCTCTAGCACTATATTATCAACATAATTAATTTTATCTGTTGCAATGGTTCACTGCAGATGATCAATACATATTGATAGAGACTTCAATTCAGTCTCATAGTTACAGTCAGTGGTGTGTCATACTCTATATTAGGCTTTTGGTTTACTGTGATAAGAAATGATCCCAGTACATTTATTGCACTTATTTTACTAGTACTATCAAAAGTGTGGTTTGTTATACTCACCAAGGCTATATTTATTTGATCAAACTTACAATAAAAACTGTAATAGTGTGAAATATTATTACAATATGTTCAAGAAGCATTTATAATTATTATCAGTTGAAACCAGTTGTGCTGCTTAATATTGTGTGTAAACCATGATGCATTTTTTTCAGGTTTATTTTATGAAGAACAGCATTTATTTGAAAAAGAAACCTTTTATATCATCATAATGTCTTTACTGCTGAATAAAAGAATTAATTTCTTTCAAACCCCAAAATACGTACTAATTCCAAACCTGACAGTATAGTGCACAAGTCATCTCTTTTATTTTGTCGCCATATATTGAGATTGAATGTACTGTGGCATTTGTGGCATGTAATCATGTCATCATTTTAATTTTTGGATGAAGTATTCCTCTGAGTTTATTTTAGAGAACAAATGAGAGGATCATCAGGTGAGATTGTGATAACCAGCAGGATGAAGTGGGATAAAATGGTGCTTGTCTTTTAATTAAAACAGGTAATAAACAAACAAAGACAGAAGAGAGGAAAGCTGAAGTTGGATACATGAGGCTCATGTGCTTCTGTGGATTAAGGTTGTGCTGATGGAGGAAGAGGAGGTAAATGGTGAATAAGGAACCCCTGCAGACAGAACTGCACTACAGCTTGAGTCAATCTCAGTCTGTTCACCAGGAATAATTTGAGCTTGACGTAAGATCAACTCCCTCCAATACACACAATTTGCCTCAGAGAGATGGAAAAGCTATTACACGCTATAAAACACCATGAAACTTCATATTTTGAAACTCCAAAAAATAAAGTTCAGTTCATATTTACAAGTGATGCTGTGTGCAACATACTTGTCCTCTGAATATTTCAATGTTTGAATTTTAAATAAAGAACATCAACAATTCTCAGTTTGCATTCCGTAGCAAAAGTAACATCCTACAGGTTTGGAACAACATGAGAGTGAGGAAATGATGACAGAACTTCCATTAGATAAAAGAACACTGTTGTTTTAAACTGGTCAGCACATCATCCATTTAAATAGACATCAGTTGATTGCAGCCTGGATGCTGAATTGCCAAATTACATTTTGCCCTCTGCTGCTGAACAGAGGAATGTTTCTTAATGTCAGCTTTAATCATCTGACATGTTACGACTCCTTAAAGATGCAATTCAACATCAAATGTTTTATTGCTGACCTTTAAGATCTTTTAATGCATTAATGAGAGTCAAAATGAAAAGATATGAAAATTAAATTGATAGAGTTTACACTGGAATGACATTTACATCACAGCTGCTAGGCAGTGAATGCCAGGCTGCACTTGCAATATTCCTCTTCTGTTCTTTTCCCTTATTCCCTTGAGACCAGGTGAGAACATAGTCATCAAAATGCATCAAAAAAGCATTTTGACTTGGTGAGGTCACAGTCATCCCAGGCTCAGCTGACAGGAAATTACAGGACGAATGTTCAGTCAAGCAGAGAGATGCTTTAAAAATGTGAATGTAAATACTCCTCAACTCTCAGATGGTGGTTGATGGTAGGAAATTAGTTTTTCAGTTTCTTGTTGTTTGATGAATCATTATGCTACATTGCATTTACATTACATGCATTGCATACATTACATTGCATTACATTACATTACATGCATTATTGCATGTTGAAACACGTTTGAAATTAATGTACCAAAATAATGTTATAGCATGTACAGCCCGAATTCCGAAGCTGTTGGGTCGTTTTTAAAATTTGAATAAAATGAAAACTAAAAAAAATTTCAAATCACATGAGCCAATTCATAATAGAACATAGATAACATAACAAATGTTTAAACTGAGAAATTTTACAATTTTATGCACAAAATGATGCCTGCTACAGGTCTCAAAATAGTTGGGACGAGGGCATGTTTACCATGGTGTAGCATCTCCTCTTCTTTTCAAAACAGTTTGAAGACATCTGGGCATCGAGGTTATGAGTTTCTGGAGTTTTGGTGTTGGAATTTAGTCCCATTCTTGCCTGATATAGGTTTCCAGCTGCTGAAGAGTTCGTGGTCATCTTTGACGTATTTTTTGTTTAATGATGCGCCAAATGTTCTCTATAGGTGAAAGATCTGGACTGCAGGCAGGCCAGTTCAGCACCCGGACTCTTCTACTACGAAGCCATGCTGTTGTAATAGCTGCAGTATGTGGTTTTGCATTGTCCTGCTGAAATACATGTCATCTGGAGGGGAGCATATGTTGCTCTAAAACCTTTATATACCTTTCAGCATTCATAGTGCCTTCCAAAACATGCAAGCTGCCCATACCGTATGCACTTATGCACCCCCATACCATCAGAGATGCTGGCTTTTGAACTGAATGCTGATAACATGCAGGAAGGTCTCCCTCCTCTTTAGCCCGGAGGACACGGCGTTCGTGATTTCCAACAAGAATGTCAAATTTGAACTCGTCTGACCATAGAACACATTTCCACTTTGAAACAGTCCATTTTAAATGTGTCTGTAAATTTGTATATGCTATGTTGTTGCTGCTTTCTTGGCCAGGCCACTCTTGCAAAAGAGATTTTAATCTCAATGAGTTTTTCCCCTTTTTAAAGAAATGAAATGAGCCTTGGCCCACAGGACACGGCAGCACTTCTGGACCATGTTCACGTATGGCTTCCTTTTTGCATGATAGAGCATTAGTTGGCATCTGCAGATGGCACGGTGGATTGTGTTTACAGACAGTGGTTTCTGGAAGTATTCCTGTGCCCATTTAGTAATGTCAATGACAGAATCATGCCGATGAGTGATGCAGTGTCGTCTGAGTGCCCAAAGACCACGGGCATCCAACAAAGGTCTTCGGACTTGTCCCTTACGCACAGAGATTTCTCCAGTTTCTCTGAAACTTCTGATGATGTTATGCACTGTAGATGATGAGATTTGCAAAGCCTTTGCAATCAGACATTGAGGAACATTGTTTTTAAAGTATTCCACAATCTTTTTACGCACTCTTTCACAGATTGGAGAGCCTCTGCCCATCTTTACTTCTGAGACTCTGCCTCTCTAAGACATCCCTTTTATAGCTAATCATGTTACAGACCTGATGTCAATTAACTGAATTAGTTGCTAGATGTTCTTCCAGCTGAATCTTTTAAAAAATTTCTTGCTTTTTCAGCCCTTTGTTGCCCCCGTGCCAACTTTTTTGAGACCTGTAGCAGGCACGAAATTTGAAATGAGCTCATTTAGTGGATAAGTGTCAATTTTCAACATTTTTCAAGTGTCAACATTTCTCCGTTTAAACATTTATTATGTTCTCTATGTTCTATTGTGAATAAAATATTGGCTCATGTGATTTGAAAGTCTTTTAGTTTTCATTTTATTCAAATTTGAAAAATGTCCCAACATTCGGGTTGTACAACAAGAAAAAATGACATGATGTTTCATCTTTGACATTGGCCTAGAAATTGTTTAAAAGCTTTGTGAAATGTTTGAAGGTCGAAAGCCTTGTGGCCAGTGCTCCAATACAGGGCAAGACTGCTCTTCAACCTGAGTTCTCCTCTCTCTGTCCCACTCTTCTTCTGATCAACTCTCTCCTGTCTCTAGATATGGATAGATAGATAGATAGATAGATAGATAGATAGATAGATAGATAGATAGATAGATAGATAGATATGGATAGACAGAAAAGATGGATAGATAGATAGACAGACAGACAGAGAGACAGACAGATAGATAGATAGATAGATAGATAGATAGATAGATAGTGTAACAGTCAAGTTCTCTGCTCAACAGAAAACTGAACAGTCAAAGGCAACCTGCAAAACTAGCAAAAACTAGATTTCTGTAATGCTAGCCTGTGAAAGCCTTACTGCCACAATGATAGCATGTTCGAAATGTTTTGTATTTAATTGCTAGTGTATTCTGCATGGTTGCTGGTGGTTGTTTACTGACCAAGTCAAAAGAGCCCACCTCCAAGATATTGGCTGCATCCAAAAGATGAAAAATGCTGCCTCTGCAGGCAGAAGTAGGAAGACAACAAGGCATGTACGAATCCAATGAACACAATGATCACATACTGTATCTTGTTTGCGGAGATACCTTTATTTTTGAAGGCAACATATATGTAACCTTTGCTGCCTATGATATCCCACAATCCTGTGTGTTCGATTAAAAAAAAAAAAAGATTTCTGTTTTATTGTAGATCATTAAACTATTATACTGCCTCAGAAGTCTGTCCAAAGTCAGTTTCACAAGGTGCCTTCATGCAGAAACGCTGCCTGTAAAGTCATTGCCTGATAAGTACAGTGGCTGAGAGAACTCAACACGCTGCAACTTAATAAGACACATGCAAATAGAAAAAGCACCAGCAAATTAAGAAAACACATTTATCAGTTGTGCTGGAAATACTCGCAACACAACCAAATACAGAAACGCACTGCAAATACTCACAACAAACACAAAAATGCGTTGCAAGTAGCACAGACCACAATGGGGGACCCCAACAATGCTTCTGAAAATTAACCATAGTTTTGTTATAGTAAAAGTGTAGTAACCATGTATTGATTACCATTTGTATAACCAGAGCTGTACAAATACCATGGTAAACTATGTTTAGTGTGGTTAATTTACCTCGGTTTAACTATTGTAACTAATTTATTTGTATTTATTTTTTTATATAATAATAAAAATACATATATTATATAGGCTATTTATTTATTTATTTTAATAGTAAAACCTTGGTTAATTGTTTACGTTTATATTTACATTTAGTCATTTTGCAGATGCTTTTATCCAAAGCGACTCACAAATGAGGACAATGGAAGCAATCAAAATCAACAAAAGAGCAATAATATGCAAGTGCTATAACAAGTCTCAGTTAGCTTAACACAGTACACATAACAAGGTTTGTTTGGTTTTTTTTTTAATTATATAATAAATAAAAAGAAAACAGAATAGAAAAAGAATAGCGCAAGCTAGTGTTTAGAGGCCTTTTTTGCTTTTGTGTAATAAATAAAAGAAAACAAATAGATAGAATACAAAAAGATTAGAAAAGTGTTAGGTTTAAAAAAAAAAAAAAAAAAAATAGAATTAGAATAGAG
Organism: Tor tambroides; assembly: GCA_021397915.2. Lineage (NCBI taxonomy): Eukaryota > Metazoa > Chordata > Actinopteri > Cypriniformes > Cyprinidae > Tor > Tor tambroides. The sequence continues at coordinate 17,238 of JAFVLL020010801.1, forward strand.
AGAGCTAGAGTTAGAGGGTCAAATAAAGATGGAAGAGATGTGTTTTTAGATGATTCTTGAAGATGGCTAAGGACTCAGCTGCTCGGATTGATTTGGGCAGGTCATTCCACCAGGAGGGAACATTTAATTTAAAAGTCTGTGAAAATTTAAGCTGTAAAAGTAGCCAACTTACATAACGTTTCAGTTACAGTAATTGTGTAGTATATTGTCAGCTTATTTAGGCTAATATTATCATTTTTTTAAAAAACCTAGAGAATCATATGATCAGGATGTTAAAATAAACAAAAATTGAGAGAAGACATTGATATGCATGTCCCAGCCAGGTCCGTCACTTGTTGCGGTTCCCTTAAACATTTCCGATGTGGTCTGTGTGTATTTGCAATACGTGTCTATTTTTGGTTGTGTTGTATCTGCAGCACATGTGCTGTCAAACAAATGAAAATGTTTTCTTAATTTGCAGGTGTTTTTTTTTTATTTGCATGTGTTTTGTTTTGTTTTTTTCATTTGCAGCACGTTGAGCTCTCTCGGCCACCGTAGATAAAGCAGCAAGCAAGTCTAAGTGAGGCAGCAACACTCCCTAAGCATTCAGACACCATTATCTCCAATCTGTCTGGAAGTTTAAATTAATCCTGAAAACCTTCATTAGCTGATTCAGATGTGTTCAATTAGAGTTGGACAAAAACTCTGCAGGCAGATGTCTCTCGTTTCCCAAAAGTACAAGCATGTTACCAGCACTTATAATTTCAGGTAAGAACCCTACTCACTATTGTTCTCGATTTCTTTCATAAGAGTCAAGTCAAGTTACCACATATCCACATTACCACATGATTTCGCCACAGTGTCAATTTTTGTAATATATTACTGAAGGATAATTGCTTTCATAGATGAACTTCACCTCTCTTATGACAAAAGACAACCACAGGAACATATATGCTTCAGGGAGAAAGGAAAGTGTCTTGCTTGATTTTGTCATGAAGTGGATGTAATTGAATGGAGTCTCATTTTCCACCTACAATGTATTCCTGAGGGCACATTACACAGGGGGCTGTAAGACCCTCAGGGAGTCAGGATTAATGTTCCACTTTAGAGAAAAGAAAAGGGGTACGGTGCTGGGTAATGGGACCCCTACTAGAGACTCCCTGCAATCTCAGAGAAATCAATGGAGAAATATCACATTTCTCTCTTCAGGTGTGTATACAAGCAGCAACAAGCACAACTAGTGCAGATTATATTCAACAGTATATGTGCCTTCAGTGATGCTGCCACAACCATTACACTTGATGATAGGGATGATCGTACCTCTGTGTTTGGATTTAGCTTTTGCTGAAAAGAGCACTTTGCTTTCAGGTCAAAGAGTGCACGTTTAGTCTCATATTTTTCAGGTTTTTCTACAAGGCTTCCAACACCAAATATGGCTTAATGTTGGCCTTTCTCAGAAATGCTGTCCTTTTCGAAAGAGGAAGAATTTGAAAGTGCTTGAAAGATTGTTGATGTCTGGACACCTTCCATTTTAGCCAAAGAGCTCTGAAAGTGGCAACTGCATCAGTTCTCTAATACAGAGTTTTTCAAACTGGGGTCTAGGGACCTCCGGAGTGATGCACAGGAAGAAAATATTTATCATTCATTTATTATATTACTGTCATGACAACTCTTGGAGAGTTAGCATGATAATATACACTGTAATATACATGGCAATGTTAATGAGTTTGGTCTTGGTGGAATAACAGAACAAGTACAGAGACTTGCTACTGCCAATACATCCACAGACATCCTGCTGTTATCATGTAGGAGATACTGCTCATATAGATGCATCTCAAAAAATTAGAATATCGTGAAAAAGTTATTTATTTTTTTTGTAACTTATTTCAAAAAGTGAACCTTTCATATATTCTAGATTCATTATATGTAAAGTAAAACATTTCGGTAACACTTTAGAATAGGGAACACTTATTCACTATTAACTATGGCTTTTTCCTCAATAAATTCCTAATTTTCTGCTTAATAATAGTTAGTAAGGTAGTTGTTAAGTTTAGGTATTGGGTAGGATTAGGGATGTAGAATAAGGTCATGTAGAATAAGGCATTAATATGTGCTTAATTACAACTAATAAATGGCTAATATTCTAGTAATATGCATGCTAATAAGCAGCTAGTTAAGAGACCCTAAAATAAAGTGTTACCAACATTTCAAAAGTTTTTTGTTTTAAATTTGATGATTAGAGCTTACAGCTCATGAAAGTCAAAAATCCAGTATCTAAAATATTAGAATATTTACATTTGAATTTCATTAAATGACCATCTCTACAGTATAAATTCCGGGTATCTCTTGTTCTTTGAAACCACAATAATGGGGAACACTGCTGACTTGGCAATGATCCAGAAGACAGTCATTAACACCCTCCACAAAGAGGGTAAATCACAGAAGGTCATTACTGAAAGCAGTGGCTGTTCACAGAGTGCTGTATCAAAGCATATTAAATGCAAAGTTGACTGGAAGGAAGAAATTGGGTAGAAAAAGGTGCACAACCAACAGGGATGAATGCAAGCTTGAGAATACTGTCAAGCAAAGCCGATTCAAAAACTTTGGAGAGCTTCACAAGGAGTGGACTGAAGCTGGAGTCAGTGCATCAGTGCATCCGTGCATGATTTGGGGTGCGTGACGTCTGCTGGTGTTGGTCCATTGTGTTTTATCAAGTCCAAAGTCAATGCAGCCATCTACCAGGAGATTTTGGAGCACTTTATTCTTCCATCTGCTGACAAGCTTTATAGAGATGCTGATTTCCTTTTCCAGCAGGACTTTAGCACCTGCCCACAGTACCAAACCACTTCCAAGTGGTTTGCTGACCATGACATTACTGTGCTTGATTAGCCAGCCAACATGCCTGACCTGAACCCCATATGCAATCTATGGGATATTTTCAGGAGGAAGATGAGCTAAAGGCTCAGTAGTGCCTCAGCAGTGCCACAGGCTGATTGCTTCCACTTTTGAAAAGTTTTACATACATGTAATGAATCTAGAATATATGAAAAATTCACTTTTTGAAATGTTACAAAAACACAAACTTTTTCACATTATTTTTTTTTTAGATGCTCCTGTATATATAAAATAACCCTCATATATAACATACATGAAATCCCCATTTAGCAGATCTATACAGGTGGAGCTGGGGAAGGTGGAGGGTGCTGCAACTGCTACAGCAAACAGAAGCCAAATATTTGAATGTTAAGCAGAAAGCTCATTGGCTGCTGCTGTGAAAATCATCAGCTGTGCCATGTAAGTAATGATGTGATTATTATTATCAGCCTGCACCATCTGAATTTTCATGACAAAACTTTGCATTTCTGATTATAATGTCATGATATTTGGGGGTCTGTAGCATCAAAACATTTGAAAACCCCTGCTCTGATGGCTAATAGTTGCTCAGATTGTTAGAAGAATATTCTATAGCAATAATGGTTATATGGGTTTATTTCCTCTTACTCCATCTCAAGATTCCACCCAAGAGGACAAAAGTTGCTCTTTCAAGCTCAGGAGTTTCATTTAAGTATAAACTTGGAGTTAGATTTTTCTCTTAAACTTCCTTAAGTGAAAGACAAACGTTGACAGGCATTTTCAAACCTGAACACAGTTTGTTAGGTGAGGAGGAACCTCTTGAGGAAACACTTGTGAGTGTACAGTCTTAAAAGGAGGAGGCATCTTGTGGCAAAAGTCTCAATTATCTCTACATAATCACAATGCTGTATAAATCTCTCTCTCTCTTTCTCTCTTTTTTAGTATGGATAAGACACAAGTGGATTCATGTTGAACACAGAACTTGTTAACATAGTCAGTGTGTTCTGTCAAGATGACTCAATTCCTAAAAATAGCTAGAGGAAGACAGCTAGCATTCCTCAGGGATCTACTACTTTTACATTTCTTTAGTGCATTTAGGTGGGAATGTTGCTTTATTATTTACCACCATTCTGTACATTACAAATCTCTCACATCCCCTCAGCGAACATTTTTGTCCTGACAATCACCAAGAGGAAAAAAAAACCCCAAAAACGCAAGCTCCCCAGACCCCAGCACACACACATATGCAACAAAATAACTTTCAAATATAACAAGTCCCTCTTCTCTGACACGCACAGTATATTTGTCAGTTGCAACCGCCCTGCTACAGTTTCCTGGATCTGAGGCGGATCTCTGACAGCTTGGAGTTGATCCCGGCACCAATCTGGCCCCTCCGTGCCAACGGGAAACAGGCCAGCATGGCATCTGCAGAGGGGGAGAGTGACATTACGACAACAGTTGGAGGCTCATGAGTGAGATAGAGGGACGGCGAGAGCGACACAGAAGTTCCTCAGCGTTGCCAGAGCTGTCAGACCATTAAAAAGCCAAATGATGATGAATGAGAGAGATCAGCCTGTCGGAAAAAGCCCCCCTGGCTGTCATCATCCAGCTACCCCACTCTCAATCCTCATTCCACTTTTGAAGGGTTTTTCCTCTCAAATCATTCACATCCCGATGCATTCCGATTCCTGACACACCTCTGAGATACACGCTGATCGTGTTGATGATTTGGTGTCAGAAATTGAATTATTGCTTATGGTGATAACAGTCACAGAAAAGAGTATTTCCGTGCCTCTATCTATAGGGACGTAAAATAGCAGAAAAGATATTGAATGAATAGAGTGGGCTTATAAAAGTGGATGGGAACTGTAAATCAAAGACAGTAAATGGATAAGAGCATCCACCTACGAGTGGAACTTCACAGAGGCAGGAGTCTAAGAGCAAGCTGAGAGTAAGTCATGACGAAAAGCTAAGAGAATTTGTTTAGCTGTTTTGAGTGGTGCCAAATCTAGCAGAGATATTTACTGTACATGACTCTGAGTTTGAAGGGATTCAGGGGAGCAAACTGGATGTGTTCCAAAACTTAGCAGCCTGCCTCACTGATTACACAGGCAGCTGCCTTCAATGGTCACGAAACCTCAGGAGTGATTGATTTGAAGTGCTTTACACAGGCACCAACTCCACAAGGGAGACTTGACTTGCAATGTTTTTAAGAGTATAACTTTAGCATGTTGCTAAGCTCACAATGTGAAAACAAGCATACGACAATGATTTTATCTAATTTAAATTTATTGGATTGTGGAAACTGGAAATTATTTTGAAGTACAGGAAATAATTGCATGATGCCACAATATAATGTATGGTACTGTATGCAATCTCTTAAAGTAATATACATACATTATATCCCTGTTGAAAAAAGTAGCATATGCTGGTTAGGTATGTTTTGAAGCATGGCTGCTGGTTTGAGCAGGTTTAAGCTGGTCCTCAGCTGATTAAACTGGTCATGTGCTGTTCCTGAGCAGGAGCTAGTTGCTAAGGACCAGCTTAGGACTAGCTCATGACCAGCTAAGGACCAGCTCAAACCAGCACCTATGCTACAAACACACCTAACCAGCATATACTGGTTTTTTCAACAGGGATAAACTATCGACAAAACCAGTTTTAAAGTGTTTGAAAAAAGTAAAAATACCCAAGCCAATTAGGTTTTTTATTTGAAAGGTGGGGCATCCTTTCATACAGCCACAATGTCAAGCATTTCATTGCAATTTCAACCTGAGGCCTGTCTCTTATACGTCTCTGTTTTGATGCTCTGGCCTCCAGGCAACAGTGCTCTGCACAGTAAACACCTGAGCCTAGATGTACCCCCACTTGATGAATTTAATAAATAATACAACACTACAAAACAGAATTGTTGAGTGACAAAGAATGGGGAAAGTACCCACAGAACGGGAACCAATAAAGGAAGAAAAGAAAGAAAGAAACACGTTGAGAAAACAAAACATTTGGAAAAGGTCAGGATCAGATAAGTGCAGTATAAAAGATACCAGCGACGGAAAGGCCGAATGTGAGACAGATGCTGGAAACACACAGGCAGTCATGGTGAGGCAGCCCCAACTGTGAGCGAGAGCTGCTTCGCCTGTGGAGACATCGATCCACATATTGACCGAATCCCCTCGCACCTGCCTTTATCTTACTACAGCTCAGCGAGGCTCCCAGAGGAAGAGTGACCGGCGAGAGGACAAAGAGCGTACGGCGGGAAGAACAGGTCTCTAGTTATTCATCACCTATCACAGGAGAACACAGCCATTTCTGTTGACATTTAGTCTTTGACTCTACAAATAGATGACACCCGCTGCAAAAGATATATTCCTTCGTCATTTTCAGATAGGTAGGTGAACAAATATGACTTTTGCGGTTTGAGTAGCATTATGCAAGATCTTTGTGCAGGTTTTCAATAGATTAAGCCAAACAGAGACGGAAATTCTAAAGGTTCTTTCACATGACTCCTATCAGGGCTTTTGCTTTGACCTCCACAAGAGAAGCGTTGCAGGTAGTATCATGGGTGGGCAATTTTATGAGTTTACTAATAGGTAATAAACAGGGATTGTACACCATAAAAACTGTGTTTGAACTGGACATAGCTTTGATACACTGCAGAGAGAAAATTGAACATGAGCTGATGAAACGTTACTGACTCTGGATGCTCTTGGTGAATTTCAATTAGAACTGAGACACTGCTGTAAAACAGTGGTTGTCAACTGGACCCAGGACCTAGATTTTTACATTGGACATTACTGTGAAAATAAATTGTTGAGAACTTGTTAAGGTAAAGCTCACCCATGAAGTTCAATGCACCAGTCAACGTTAACATGAGTTATGTGAAAAGGACTTATGTTTATAATTCAGTTTCTATCATTCTCTGAAGAGACCAAAGAACCTCATGTGAGCTTATGTCCTGTGGTAGTTCTAATCATTCTTTTCAGAGCTCAATCACAGATCAGCACTTAATCTGGGTCAAACACTTTTCCATCTCTTTCTCTATAGGCCTGGTGATACCACATTTCCATTGGGGCAAGTGCCAGAGCCAATGCCCATCCAGAGCTGGGCTGCACTTTTCAACCACAAAAAAACCCTGGACCAGTGCCCAAATCTTGGTTCCAAACTAGTCTCCAAAACATTGGTCTGAGCTGGTCTTGCACAAAGGAACCTGTGAACCGGTGGGCAGAACTGCCATTACTCCTTGACCGATTGGGAAAAAGAGTCCAGGCTGCATCCAAAATCGCATACTTTCCTATTATAGAGTAGAGTTCAATTTGCATGGGATTAGTATTATCTAGGGACCTCGTGTGATCTAGAAATTACCCCCACATCTGAATTTCGTGTGATGCATTCGCACGGGATAAGCAAAGCCTGTGATTTTACTCGAATTTACTGACTTAACTCCCGCATAGAATGTCAAGGCTTTATGCAACATTATACTGTATATCATCAACACAAGAATGTTCCTTACTGCATGCTACTATACATGTTATCCTAATCATTCTTTTTGTTTTCGCTCTTCTGATGGTTTTCAGATTTATCTTTCTGCAAATTGTATAGTTGTATGGTGAATAGCAAAAGATGGATAAAAAGGTGCACAGGAAACAAAAACCTTCAAAAAATGATATACGACCCTGCCAAATCTTGGCCAAATCACAAAGATGCCGATTTGCACAGGACTAATATTATGACAGGACCTCAGTTGTCAGCAAAATATGGTAGGTCTTTTGTGGGGCAATTTTTACTGTACAAATTACAGACATGGCTGATTTGCACACGATTAAAATCACAGACAACCTCCACAATTATTATAAGTGACTAGAGGTCACCAGGTAATAATAATCCCATGTGAACAGGGCTTAGGTGAAAAACAGCATGTGAAAAAGTACTACATCCACTGAAAAACATGCATCATGTGAAAAATAGTTATGTATGTCCAAAGTCTCAGTATTCATAAAACAGTAGGCAAAAAGTACCTGGATGGCCTACGACTTCCAGCGAGATTCATAAGTCCACATCTGATGCAATACAACTGACACTGTAATATTACACTCATTCACAATATATAGAACTTTTTTAACGGTCGCAATTACTTATTCAAAAAAAAGAACCTGTTCAACCCAGATCTTGTTGTTTGACGTTGTAATTGCAGAGAATGACTGAAGAAAATTGTTACCCTGCTGCCAAAGTATGCCACAAAGTTGAGAAGAAGTGTGGTGTTCTTAGGTTTGCTAACAATGGAAAATAACTGATAGGGAAATTACAGGTTCCTCTTTGGATCCTTCACCAAAGGAGCAACTGTCATTGAGAAGAATGAGAATGCTTCTGGGTTTTTTCTCTAGGTATTATAAACCTCCTTGGTAAAAAGCATTAATAACAAACTGTACTCAGCAGATTCCAATTTACGTCACTTAGGTCACTCAAATTATAATTCCTTACTGTAATTCCGTACATCACTAATGTGACTTTGAGCCATTGATTTTCTGCATCCTTCTCTCTTGTTAGTGCCTGAACCTGAAATATAAGGAACTGAAGCTGGTAGTGCTGTTAAATGAAAGCTTTGGCTTTATGGTCAGGTCCAGTCTCTAAATTAAACATGCAATAAGGAACATTTGATTGAATTCTCAAAAACCTACGATTCCTACCATAGATGCTTGGCTGCCACCCATTGGTGGGCTCCGGTGAATTGAGATCTTTCAAATCCTTGGTCAGGCATCTTACTGTGTTCCTCAAGTCAGGTGAGAGTAGAAGTTTCTCCTACATCATCTCATGTGGTCTCATTGAAAGAGGGGGCTCTATGTGAAAGTGCCATTACACTGTAAGTGAATCTTGATTAAAGGTCTTCCAGCACATGTTAGTGTGTATGTGGTGTGTAGTAGGCCACTTCAATCCCTGCAACGAGTGAGCCATGAGCCATCACCATTGTGCCCTTGAGAAAGGCACTTAACCCCAGGTTGCTCCGGGGGAATTGTCCCTGTAATAAGTTCATGTGCTGTTCTATGGTGACATTGCGTGAAAGTGACGGAAACAAATTTTGCGGGCTCTAGCCGTGAGGCAATAAATAAAGATTCTAATCTGTTTTATATAGTAGTGTCACAGTGAGAACTGGAGCTAAACAAGTTGCTGGCACTTGTGAGAAATCATGAGTAAAGGAGGTACAAAAGAGTGCAATAAAGCAAAAAAAAAAAAAAAAAAAAAAAAAAATATAAA
>JAFVLL020010802.1:0-5000 GCA_021397915.2 Tor tambroides
ATATATAGAAGCAATGAAATAAAAAATAAAGTTAAAATTAAATAAAGAAAATAATAAATAAAGGGGGAAATGTAATACAAAAATGCATTCTGGACTAAATGTAATTAAAAATAAATTGTATTTGTTTTAGCAAGTCATTTATTCCTTTATTTCCTATTATTTATTTAATTATTTAACATTTTTGCAGGTTTGGTTGTAACCTCTGTATATAAAGATTGGATATATTAGCATATCTGACTTTACCCACATACTGTACATACATTACACTCACATAAAGCTGTATATACTATATAGTGAATCTCAACTGCTTGAGTGTTTATATCATCAAAATATAATATTGCCCAGCTCTACTCTGCTAAGATATAAGATAATAAGATATTATAAACATAAACATCATGATTTTCGGTGAAGCTGCTTTGAAACAGTAAGTATTGTGAAAAGCGCTACATTAATGAGTCTGATTTGATCTGTAGTGATGTTGTGTGTGTTTCAGAGCGTGTAACGTGTACTGCCGCTCTCTGCCCATCAGCTGTGTGAGTGTCACTGATCTGACGTCAGTCCGTTCAAGGCGAGTCACACACTTATTTACACACCTGTGTTTGGTTACACTGAGGGACTGAGCTCCGTTCACAGCAGACAACCACACTTAACCCTCAGTCCAGCTAGAGTTTGAGCTTAAAGAGACGGAAAGTTGCATATTTTTTTATTATGAATTATTTTTATCTTTCTGTGCATATCATTATTTAATGCATTATTGTGCATTAGTGTATTATTTTACACTAGTATGAATATTACCGGTTTCTGAATGCTTTATTTCGTGCATATCATTATTTAATTATTTAGTGTATTAATTTACACTAATATGCATGTTATTAGTTTATGAATTATTTATTTTAATTATTATTTTACACTACTGTGCATATATGGATTATTTATTTGTGTGTATCATTGTGTGTTATTGTGCGTTATTTTTCACTAATCTGCATATTGTTAATTTATTATAAATAATTTATCTGTGGATATCTTTATTTTATGCACAATGTTTTTTTCTTGTTAGGTTGTTTAATTCGGTTGGTCACAATTTCCATCTCATGCCAACTTTGAGGAAGTAGAATTAAAATTGAATTAAATTAAAATATTGCATTATATACTTGTATGGGACTAAAAAGTACATGTGATTTTATGATAATAATAATAATAATGAGTTATTTTGATGAGTAAGTAATATTTTGTCCACTGATATGAACGTTTGACTTTGGATTCTCACACAAATTTACAAACGGACACAAAACTGACGTAAAATATCTGGAGCTCTCAGATTAATGAGTGTGATTTTTGCACTGTAAAAACTGTGTGTAGCACAGATGCTGTGTTTTATCTCATGTTTCCTCTCTGTAGGTCAGGTGTCGCGCCGTCTCCTCCTCCCATGATGCTCTTGGGCGAGTGGGCGTCGGGCCGGGCGCAGCGCTGTGTGCTGGCTCAGGTCAAAGGTCACGTGGTGTGTGTGTTGTCTCTGCGGCTGCAGTGGACGTGTTCTCTCTGCGGGAGCATCTTCAGACAGGTAGTGATGTCATCTGTTGTCTTCTTGTACACCCAGGTAGCTTCTGTCATGTTTGCGTTGTTTTCTGACCCTGTGACCTTCTGGTCCTCACAGGCGTCCTGTGGCCGAACTCACCCGCCGTGTGACTCGACCAGCGCAGTGTTTCAGGCCGAGGCCAAGTGAGTGTGTGATAGTGTGACGATAGAAACACCTCCTGACGGGTCAGTCGCTGATCGTGTGTGTGTGTATGTTTTTATGTGTATATGTGTATGTGTGTTTCTCTCTGTGTGTGTGTGTCTGTCTGTGTGTGTGTTTCTCTCTCTGTGAGTGTGTGTGTGTGTATGTGTGCTCGTCTGTGTGTGTGTGTGTGTGTCTCTATGTGTGCTCGTCTGTGTGTGTGTGTGTCTCTCTCTCTGTGTGTGTGTGTGTGTAGGGTGGTGCTGGAGGACGGCACTGCTGACGCTCACGTCTGGTTCTCGTCTGACACCGTCTGTGATCTGCTGAAGTTGAATGCGGGTCAGTGGGAGGGGCTTCAGAGGCACGTCAAGGTCAAAGGTCATGTGAAGGTGTACACACGCGGACGCAACATGGTGAGTGTTTCAGCTCTACTCACCAACATGAGCGCTTTCATGAGTTTATGTTAGAGGTCGACCGATGTATCGGTTTTGCTGATTAATCAGCACTGATAGTTGATTACTGGAGCTATCGGTTATCGGCTACAATCCCAGCCGATAGTTTTCTGGAAACTCATACTCGGAATTTGTCCTCTGCATTTAACCCATCCAAGTGCACACACACAGTAGTGAACATACACGCAGAGCAGTGGGCAGCCAATGCTGTGGCGCCCGGGGAGCAGTTGGGGGTTCAGGTTGCATGCTCAAGGGTCTCACCTCAGTTGTGGTCCCTGCCGGACCTGAGACTCGAACCCACGACCTTCAGGTTACAAGTCCAACTCTCTATCCATTAGGCCACGACTGCCCCTGAGAAGGGTCTGCTGTTATTATACAGAGCGAGAGCGGCCTCTAGAGGCCAATCATGACTCCTCTGCTGTTTGTTTTGACACGTGGCACTGCACACTGAACAGAGCGGGACACTTCAGACGCGGATTTAAACGCAGCCGACAGAAAGTCCTGCCGCGCCACATAGTTTTCCATTAAATTACATTATATTAGTCCCAAATCGCTGTTAATGTACATAATGACTAGGCTGTAAAATCGTTTATTGTGTATTTTTCAGTGAAATGTTTGTCTTTCTGTGGCTCTAATAAAGTGTATGCTTCATACAGAGAGCTGTAATATAGATCGCGCTTTCTCTTTCCGTTTGCCGTGTAGATATTTAAAGATGACCATCTTTAAGCTTGACTGTTGAAATGAAATGGTAACACTTTACAATAAGAGTCCATTTGTAACATTAAGATTAATGAAAGCTGGATAAGTATTGTTCCTTGTTAGAGTGTGTTAATCAACATTTAATATTACTAATACACTTTTACATTTTAAAGTTTCTTCTGTTAACATTAGTTAATAAACTATGAGCTAACTTTAATGATCAATATATAAATTAATATTAATATTTTTATTCATTTACAAAGTATGGTTCAGTACTGTTTTTTTTTTAAATAGTAAAACTGTTTTTTTTTCTGTATCTTATCCAAAACTATCGGTTGATTAATCGGTATCGGTCAGTGTGGTACAACCTAGTTATCGGCATCGGTAAAATCCACTATCGGTCGACCTCTAGTTCATGTGATCACTCTGTGTGTGTGTGTGTGTGTGTGTGTGTGTGTGTATACAGACGTGTGACGAGGACCCTGACGATGCTTTAGTTCAGTATCTGAGCTGTTTGTGCTCCAGCACCGCTGTGTGTCGACAGATTCATCTCACCTGCCGACTGCGAGCTCAGAGAACAGGTGAACACACTCTCACACACACGCGCTCACACACACACTCTTACACACACACGCTCACACGCACACGCTCACACACGCGCTCACAAACACACACGCGCTCACACACACTCTTACACACGTGCTCACAAACACACACACGCGCTCACACACACACACATGCGCTCACACACACACACACACACGCTCACACACACACACACACACACACGCGCTCACACACACACGCGCACACACACACTCTTACACACACACACACACACACACACACACACGCTCACACACGCTCACACACACACACACACACACACCACGCCGCGCTGCCACAGCACGCTCACCACACACACGCGCTCACACACACACACGCGCGCTCCCACCCCACACTCACTACCCCACACGTGCTCACAAACACACACACGCGCTCACACACACACACATGCGCTCACACACACACACACACACGCTCACAAACACACACACACACACACGCACACACACACACGCGCTCACACACACACGCGCTCACACACACACTCTTACACACACACACACACACACACACACGCTGACACACACACTCTTACACACACTCTTACACACACACACACACACACACACACACACGCTCACACACACACTCTTATACACACACACACACACACACACACACACACACACACACACACGCACTCATGTTTGACAGGTGCACCTGCAGTGGAGCTGCACGATTAATGGAAAAAATGTAATTGCAGTTTTTCTGAGGTAATAATGAGCGTATAATCATCATTTCATTGTTTTTCACAGGACTTTGTGAGACTTTTTGAATTAAATGGGATCGGAGATGTTAATTTTGAGCTCTCAAAATGCACCAGACTCATGCATTTCAGTTTAAAACTTAAAAATACTTTACAATTTTATGCATTTGTAAAATAAAATGCATCAAATTAACTGCTTCAACCCCTTTTCATTTCAAATTAAATATAATAAAATATGGATTCTTTTTAGTTGTGATAGTGTCTCAGCCCACATTACACTGTTGTCTTAAAAAATGTGAATATATTAATAATAGTGCTGTCGAACGATTAATCGCATCCAAAATAAACGTTTTTGTTTACATAACGTGTGTGTGTACTGTTTATTTATTATGTATATATAAATACACACACACACAGTATAAATATTTTGAAATTTTTTACATGTATATACATATACATATTTATATTATTATATTTTATGTTACATAAAAATATATTTAATATAAACATAACATATGTGTTTGTATGTATATATATATATATATATATATATATATACATAATATACACACTACACACACATATATATTTTGTAAACAAAAACATTTATTTTGGATGCAATTAATCGCGATTAATCGTTTGACAGCACTAATTAATAATAATAATAATAATACTTTTATATTACTGGTATTATTATCATCATTGTTCCTAAGACAGTAATATATTCGTAGCAGCTGCACTTGAAAACAGAATTTTCATAAGTATATTAATTACTTTACAGCAGTGAAATAAAAAAAAA
>JAFVLL020010802.1:10000-12500 GCA_021397915.2 Tor tambroides
ACATGGCTTCGGGGGGTGAATAAAGGCCTCCTGTATCGAATTCATGCATTTTGTAAGAAAAATATCCATATTTCAAATGTAATAAACACTTTTTTCTGACTTCTGCTGACTGTCATACGTGGAAGTCATATGCAAAATGCAGGTTATAAGCATTTTGGGTTTCTTGACATTATATTCTTAGCACTGTATTACATAACCTCAAGGACCTTTGCAAAAATAAAAAATAAACAGACTTTTATGTGTGCACAAGAAACCATTAAATTTAGCATATCCACCTTGTTCCTAAACGCAGAAGTAAGTCTATGGATGAGACTTCCGGTTCATTAGCCGCTATAGGAAAATAACGAGGATGTGTTAAATTGGACATTAGGCCTTGATATTAGAGGTACTACCGTAAGAAAAGCAAAACTTTGAGCAGGTTGATCTCTGTTAATTTATGTGTATCCAAGCTATCATTTTATTCATAGTAATAAATAAATGGCAGTGATGCACAGAGGAAATAGGTTATATAAAAGTAGAAATTGTAATGTGTAAGCATGCAAAACATTCCCATGCACATGTGAATAGTTTCTCGAGGGCACAAAAAATGATATTTTAGGGACTCTGTATATTGTTACTTTGAGAAAAGCAATGAAAAAAAACCCCTGCGAAACTAAAAATATTTACAGATGACTGTACTATATACCAAACTTGCTCTATGAACCATTTTATGTTAAATGTGGTCTGAAACTCTACCGAGAGGTTTGGAAATTTGAGTTTGGAAAAGTATGGAATTTTGAAATGGAAAATGTGTAGGAACCCTGATTTAAGCATGTGTGTGTGTGTCTGTGTCTCTCTGTGTGTGTGTCTGTGTGTGTGTGTGTGTCTGTCTGTGTGTGTCTGTGTATGTGTGTGTCTGTGTGTGTGTGTGTCTGTGTGTGTGTGTGTGTCTGTGTGTGTGTCTGTGTGTGTGTGTGTCTGTGTGTGTGTGTCTGTGTGTGTGTCTGTGTGTGTGTCTGTGTGTGTGTGTCTGTGTGTGTGTGTCTGTGTGTGTGTGTCTGTGTGTGTGTCTGTCTCTCCGTCTGTCTCTCCGTCTGTCCGTGTCTGTGTCCGTCTGTCTGTGTCCGTCTGTCTGTGTCCGTCTGTCTGTGTGTCCGTCTGTCTGTGTGTCCGTCTGTCTCTCTGTCTGTCTCTCTGTCTGTGTCTCTCTCTGTCTCTCTGTCTGTCTGTCCGTCTGTCTCTCTGTCTGTCCGTCTGTCTCTCTGTCTGTCCGTGTGTGTGTCTGTCTGTCTTGTCTGTGTCTCTGTGTGTGTGTCTGTCTGTCTGTCTGTGTCTGTGTCTGTCTGTGTCTGTTTGTGTGTCTGTGTGTGTCTGTGTGTGTCTGTTTGTGTGTGTGTGTGTGTGTGTCTGTTTGTGTGTGTCTGTCTGTCTGTGTCTGTGTCTGTGTGTCTGTGTGTGTGTCTCTGTGTGTCTGTGTGTGTGTGTCTGTGTGTGTGTGTGCGTGTGTGTGTGTGTGTGTGTGTGTCTCTGTGTGTCTGTGTGTGTGTGTCTGTGTGTGTGTGTCTCTGTGTGTGTCTGTGTGCGTGTCTGTGCATGTGTGCGTGTCTGTGTGTGTGTGTCTGTGTGTGTGTCTGTGTGTGTCTGTGTGTGTGTCTCTCTGTGTGTGTGTGTGTGTGTGTGTGTGTGTGTGTGTCTGTGTCTCTGTGTGTGTGTGCGTGTGTCTGTCTGTGTGTGTGTGTGTGTGTGTGTGTGTGTGTGTCTGTCTGTGTGTGTGTCTGTGTGTGTGTGTGTGTGTGTGTGTGTGTGTGTGTCTGTGTGTGTGTGTGTGTGTGTCTGTCTGTCTGTGTGTGTGTGTGTGTGTGCGTGTGTGTGTCTGTGCGTGTGTGTGTGTGTCTGTGTGTGCGCGCGTGTGTCTGTGTGTGTGTGTGTGTGTGTGTCTGTGTGTGTGTGTCTGTGTGTGTGCGTGTGTGTGTGTGTGTGTGTGTGTGTGTGTGTCTGTGTGTGTGTCTGTGTGTGCGTGTGTGTGTGTGTGTGTGTGTGTGTGTCTGTCTGTGTGTGTGTCTGTGTGTGTGCGTGTGTGTGTGTGTGTGTGTGTGTCTGTCTGTGTGTGTCTGTGTGTGTGTGTGTCTGTGTGTGTGTGTGTGTGTGTGTGTGTGTGTGTCTGTCTGTGTGTGTCTGTGTGTGTGCGTGTGTGTGTGTGTGTGTGTGTGTGTCTGTGTGTGTGTGTGTCTGTGTGTGTGCGTGTGTGTGTGTGTGTGTGTGTGTGTCTGTCTGTGTGTGTGCGCGTGTGTGCGTGTGTGTGTGTGTGTGTGTGTGTGTCACAGGTGTTAAAGAAGACAATGGATTCTGTCGCAGGATTAATTTCAGGGGTAAGAGATTCATTCATTAAATCATTTGTTCATTATTTGATTCTATTCATCTGTTTATCGCCTTTAATACAGGTTTATGCATTCAATTTTAGTTTTTCTGTCTTCAAAACACTTGTTCTTCCTCCTGTTTGTTTCTGTCAGATTCAGTCATC
>JAFVLL020010802.1:17500-27049 GCA_021397915.2 Tor tambroides
AGCTACCTGTGCCCTTCAGCAAGTAGGAATTATACAGAAATTGAATAAAGTTATCAAACACGAAGTTGTATATTAAATATAGATGAATCCTTAAAGCTATGAAAGTTATTGATTTCCTCTGTTTTTCTTTTGTTCTGTGATTAACAGTCATCACAGCAGCCAGTTATTAGATTTGGCTGCTATCACTTTAAGAGCTGCCGCTGCTGAACATGACACGGATCTGACACGCATGCGACACATATATATAAGAAATAATTACATGCATGCACGGTTTAAATGCAGCTTTAATTGCCTTTTTGGTAATTTCTTGACTTAATTGATGACATAAGTACAACATTGCATGCTCGTAGTTTATTTAGCGCTTTAATATGAAATTACACACAGCGCGCGCCGGCGCATTTGTGCGTGCGATTGAAGAGCACGTGTTACAAGCACAGTATAACGGCTGACACCACAGGAAAATTCATTTTTATGCATTGGAAAAATTTTTGGAAAAATTAATTGCGTGCATTAACATGAGGGGAGTGCGATATTGACAAAAAATAATATCTCAATATTTTCTTGGATTTTATCGATAGCTATAATTAGACGATATTCTGCTGAGTGTGTTATTGTGCTGGTATCTTAAGGACTGCCGTGGACAGCTGACTCCTGAAGTTTCTGATATTCTTCATATTCTGTGTGGTGCTCAGTTCACACTGATAGAAATTAACCTTTTCCAATAAGTTTAAATTGATTTTTACATTTTATGGGCATTTTTACCTTTATAAAGCCATTTTTTTGTAAAAGTGTGCATTATGTTTTGAGTCAAATTCTTACATTTAATCAGTGGATTAGCATAATAAGACATTTGGGCTGTTACCAAGCAAATTAAATCAGTATCAATGATATTCATCTTTGCAGTGCAGAGGAAACACAGAGGCTGCGTCTGAAGAGGTGTTTAGATGTGTTTACACACGGTTTAATGCAGGACATGAATCCATTTAACCTGCAGTTACAAATGCAGAAATAATGTTTTGATAAACGTTGAATGCTGTTATTTGAAATTATTTAAATAATAAAAAGATACTTTGAATGTGAAATTAAAACCACCAGCAGGTGGCAGCAAGTCACTGTTAATAAGTGAGTCATTGCGATTGAACCGAATCATTTAAACAATTGATTCATTCAGTAACGAAACACCGTCATGTTGCTCAGAGACACTAAACACTGCTGTGGCTGTGTTTGGAGTTATTTTTGTTGGCGAAATAGAGCAAAAACAGGCAATATGGTGTCTAAAACGTAAGTCTCTTAATTAACTTCTTGTTTTTTTAACTGTTGTAAAAATCAATATTATGTTTGTAATCATAGTAATCTTTGGAGAATGAAACGACACTCTTCGTGTGATATTGATTAACTACAAACCCGATTCCAAAAAAGTTGGGACACTGTACAAATTGTGAATAAAAAAGAAATGCAATAATTTACAAATCTCATAAACTTATATTTTATTCACAATAGAATATAGATAACATATCAAATGTTGAAAGTGAGACATTTTGAAATGTCATGCCAAATATTGGCTCATTTTGGATTTCATGAGAGCTACACATTCCAAAAAAGTTGGGACAGGTAGCAATAAGAGGCCGGAAAAGTTAAATGTACATATAAGGAACAGCTGGAGGACCAATTTGCAACTTATTAGGTCAATTGGCAACATGATTGGGTATAAAAAGAGCCTCTCAGAGTGGCAGTGTCTCTCAGAAGTCAAGATGGGAAGAGGATCACCAATTCCCCCAATGCTGCGGCGAAAAATAGTGGAGCAATATCAGAAAGGAGTTTCTCAGAGAAAAATTGCAAAGAGTTTGAAGTTATCATCATCTACAGTGCATAATATCATCCAAAGATTCAGAGAATCTGGAACAATCTCTGTGCGTAAGGGTCAAGGCCGGAAAACCATACTGGATGCCCGTGATCTTCGGGCCCTTAGACGGCACTGCATCACATACAGGAATGCTACTGTAATGGAAATCACAACATGGGCTCAGGAATACTTCCAGAAAACATTGTCGGTGAACACAATCCACCGTGCCATTCGCCGTTGCCGGCTAAAACTCTATAGGTCAAAAAAGAAGCCATATCTAAACATGATCCAGAAGCGCAGGCGTTTTCTCTGGGCCAAGGCTCATTTAAAATGGACTGTGGCAAAGTGGAAAACTGTTCTGTGGTCAGACGAATCAAAATTTGAAGTTCTTTTTGGAAAACTGGGACGCCATGTCATCCGGACTAAAGAGGACAAGGACAACCCAAGTTGTTATCAGCGCTCAGTTCAGAAGCCTGCATCTCTGATGGTATGGGGTTGCATGAGTGCGTGTGGCATGGGCAGCTTACACATCTGGAAAGGCACCATCAATGCTGAAAGGTATATCCAAGTTCTAGAACAACATATGCTCCCATCCAGACGTCGTCTCTTTCAGGGAAGACCTTGCATTTTCCAACATGACAATGCCAGACCACATACTGCATCAATTACAACATCATGGCTGCGTAGAAGAAGGATCCGGGTACTGAAATGGCCAGCCTGCAGTCCAGATCTTTCACCCATAGAAAACATTTGGCGCATCATAAAGAGGAAGATGCGACAAAGAAGACCTAAGACAGTTGAGCAACTAGAAGCCTGTATTAGACAAGAATGGGACAACATTCCTATTCCTAAACTTGAGCAACTTGTCTTCTCAGTCCCCAGATGTTTGCAGACTGTTATAAAAAGAAGAGGGGATGCCACACAATGGTAAACATGGCCTTGTCCCAACTTTTTTGAGATGTGTTGATGCCATGAAATTTAAAATCAACTTATTTTTCCCTTAAAATGATACATTTTCTCAGTTTAAACATTTGATATGTCATCTATGTTGTATTCTGAATAAAATATTTAAATTTGAAACTTCCACATCATTGCATTCTGTTTTTATTCACAATTTGTACAGTGTCCCAACTTTTTTGGAATCGGGTTTGTATATGAAATGATATAAATATATACTTTTTCTGTTCCCATATTTTGAATTTCATGATCATTCTAAATGTATTGTAATAGACTGAATCATGCAGTGAAAGAACACACTCTGAATGCGCACTAATAGTCTAGACTTCACATATTGTATGCATGCACTCTGTAGGGGTGTTTTGTTTGGTTTTTGCAAAATACTCTCTAATGTCAAATCGCACATCGTTAAAACAACAATTACGATATTATCGCAGACGATATATATATATTGCACACCCCTAGTTAATGCACTAATTCTGGCAGCACGAGTTTTAGCGTGTGTTGCTGCGCAGGGAGGCGTGGTGTATGTGAACTACGGCCGGCGCGAGGACTTCGATCAGCTGCGTGAGATGGGCGTCGCCCTCAACGGCTCCATCGCCGTGGTGAGGGTGGGAGGAGCCGTGAGCTTCGCAGAGAAGGTGTGGCATGCGCAGGAGGCGGGGCTTGTGGGCGTTCTCATCTACCCCGACCCCGCCGACGTCCCACAGGATCCACGGCGACTCGGTCTCCACAGCAACGCCGTCATCTCTGAACACGTGCGTACTCTGACTTTATTGAAATAAAACACTACAATTTATAAAATCATAAAAACAAACAAAAAAAATAATTAAAATTTCTGAATGTCAAATAAAAATAAATGATTTTAAAATAATCTAAATAAAATGCTAACAATTAAATTAGTGCTGTCAAACGATTAATTGCGATTAATCGCATACAAAATAAAAGTTTTTGTTTACATAATATATGAGTGTGTGCTGTGTATATTTATTATGTATATATAAATACACACATGCATGCATGTATATATTTAAGAAAAATATTTTACGTTTATATATTAAATATATTTATATATTATATAATTTATATGAATATAAATATATACATGTGAATACATGTAAATATTTTCAAAATATATACATGCATGTATGTGTGTGTATTTATATATACATAATAAATATTACACAGCACACACTCATATATTATGTAAACAAAAACTTTTATTTTGTATGCGATTAATCGCAATTAATCCTTTGACAGAACTAAATTAAATATAATTTTAAAATTAAACAGCAAATTCAATATAAAACACACACACACAAAAAATAAAGTATTAAAAAAATAAAAAACTTTATATTTTAAGTTAAACGTGATTTTTATCTTTATGTATTTAACACTGCTGTCTGTTTTAAGGGAAAAAAACAGATTATAATTCTCTTTACTAGTTACATTTTACTTACTTTTTTAGAGTTTGATATGATACATTTACCAACATTTCTTAAATAATTTAAACCGTTCATTTCTACATTACACTTTTTCATGAAAAAAAAAATAAAAATCTTATTTTACTTCGTGGTATTTTTCAAATACTTTTTTTATACTGCTGTGCCTTTTCAAGAAAAAAAAGTGTTTAATTCTAGTTTTAAAAAACTGATTAAAATAAGCTTTTAATAGTCTCTTTAGTTACTTTTTTCTTAGTTTTTAAGAGTTGAAATATGCCAGAATTTGTCTGTTTTTGAGACATTATTTACTACTTTTTAATAGATCTATAAAAAGTATTTAAAACTGTGCTTTTTCATGAGAACATTTAAACATAAAAATCATAAAATTTTTGTGTACTGCTATTTTAGAGGAATAAAATGTTTTTCAAAATCCTTCTACTGTTAAAGAATAGATTAAAATATCTTTAAAATAATCTTTGTCTCTTTTTTTAATGAAATCATTTTACATCATCAGAAATCCGCTACTTTTTATAATGTTTCTTAATTATAAAGTCCAAGGCTTGTCAAACCTCTCCAAGTGAGATTTCCAGCACAGTATCATCAAACCTTCACTAAAGCTGATGATGTTTATTCCCTGTTATGTGTTCAAATGTGTCTAGACACAGTTTATAGTCATTTCTCATCACGGCAGGTGCACCTGGGCTCCGGTGACCCGTTCACACCTGGGTTTCCCTCCTTTAACCACACCCAGTTCCCTTCCACCCAGTCCTCAGGCCTGCCAATCATCCTGGCTCAGCCAATCAGCGCCAACGTCGCTTCCAAGCTGCTGAGGTCAGCCCCGCCCCTTTCATTCCTGAACCGCGGCTTCTGTATCAGGAGTTTGATGTGTTTGTGTGTGTTTTCAGTCAGTTGTCCGGCTCCAGTTGTCCGCGGGGCTGGCAGGGCCGTTTACCGTACGTTCAGTGTGTTTTGGGGCCGGGCTTCACGGGGCCCGGCGAGCGCAGGGTGAAGATGGCCGTCTATAACACCATGAAGCCGGTGCTGCTCAACAACATCTTCGCCTCCATCGAGGGCAAAATCGAACCCGGTCAGACCCCGCTCACGTTGGGAGATTATGAGAGCCGTAGATCAGCAGATGAGTATTTAACCGGCGGTCTGTGTTTCTCTCAGATCACTATATCATCATCGGGGCCCAGAGGGACTCGTGGGGCCCCGGAGCCGTGAAGTCTGGAGTGGGGACGGCCCTCCTGATGGAGCTGGCCAGAACCTTCAGCAACATGGTGGAAAACGGTAAACATGTTAATTTTACACGTTTGACTTAAAAAAAAAAAAAAATTTTCCTGGTTTTATATATACATATGTGTGTGTGTGTGTTATATTTATTTATATATTTATTTATTTTTTTAGGAGTTGTAATTTTTTTTTGTCTTGTTTTCCACTACAAATATCTAAACATCCTTAAAATCAAGATACATTTACTGGAGAAAGACAATGACAGAAGATATTAAGTGTTGTTTTCTGAGAAACTGAGCTTTAAATTTAAGTGTAAAATAAATTAATAAAAATTAAGTTATTTGGTTTATTTTTCTGAGCCCATTGGCAGATATATTTTCTTGTTTAAAATATAAACTTGCTTCATTTTGATATGTGTGTGTGTAATATATATATATATATATATATATATATATATTGCATGAATTGTTATATTAATTAATTTGTTATATGTTCATTTTTAAGATTAATTATTTTTAAGCTTTATAAATTAATTTCATTAGACAGCATTTTTGATGATAATTAGTGTGAAGTCACCAAACACAGAATCCAGAAATGATAAAAAAAAAATTGAAAGAATAGAATTTGTGAAAAATAACATGGCTTTAATGAGGGCCTATAGCCTATTTAAATAAAAAAGATTATTCAGGTATCAATATTGATGAACTGATGCTGTTGTCTTCTGGTTACCTTCTAGGCTTTTACCCCAGACGCAGTTTGCTCTTCGTCAGCTGGGATGCAGGAGATTTTGGGAACGTTGGTGCCACCGAGTGGCTGGAGGTCAGAACTGCACTCAAATACTACAGATAGATAGATAGATAGATATATAGATAGATAGATAGACAGACGTAATGCAGATAATGTATGTTTGTGGAATCAGTGAGACTCTGTGTTTTCAGGGTTATCTGACCATGTTGCACCTGAAAGCAGTGGCGTATTTCAGTCTGGATCAGGCCATCCTGGGTAACATACACACACACACACACACACACACACACACACACAAACTCTCAAACACACACACACACACACACACACACACACACACACACACACACACACACACACACACACACACACACACACACACTCGCACAAACACTCACACACACTTGCACAAACACACACACACACACAAACTCTCAAACACACACTCGCACAAACAAACTCAAACAAACACACGCACACAAACTCTCAAACACACACACACACACACACACACACACACACTCTCTCTCTCTCTCTCACACACTCGCATAAACACACACACACACACACACACACACACTTGCACAAACAAACTTACAAATACACACACACACACACACGCACAAACTCTCAAACACACACACACGCGCACAAACTCTCAAACACACACACACGCACACAAACTCTCAAACACACACACACACACACACACACACACACGCACAAACTCTCAAACACACACACACGCACACAAACTCTCAAACACACACACACACACACACACACTCGCACAAACACTCACACACACTTGCACAAACACACACACACACACAAACTCTCAAACACACACTCGCACAAACAAACTCAAACAAACACACGCACACAAACTCTCAAACACACACACACACACACACACACTCGCACAAACAAACTCAAACAAACACACGCACACAAACTCTCAAACACACACACACACACTCTCTCTCTCTCTCTCACACACTCGCATAAACACACACACACACACACACACACACTTGCACAAACAAACTTACAAATACACACACACACACACACGCACAAACTCTCAAACACACACACACGCACACAAACTCTCAAACACACACACACACACACACACACACTCTCTCTCTCTCTCTCACACACACTCGCACAAACACACACACACACACACACACTTGCACAAACAAACTTACAAACACACACACACACACACACGCACAAACTCTCAAACACACACACACACACACACAAACTCTCAAACACACTCACACACACACACACACACACAAACTCTCAAACACACACACACACACACACACTCACACTCACACACACACACACACACACACAATCACACACAGTTAAGTTTGTTTGGGTATCTTACTGAAGAGACTGCATAGACTTCCATTGATTTTCTCTCAGGTTAATGATATTTTTGTTTGTGTGTGCGTGTCTGTGTGTGTCTATGTGTGTGTGCGTCTGTGTGTGTGTGTGTTTCTGTGTGTGTGCGTGCGTGTGTGCGTGCGTGCGTGTGTGTGTGTGTGTGTGCGTCTGTGTGTGTTTCTGTGTGTGTGCGTGCGTGTGTGCGTGTGTGCGTGCGTGTGTGTGTGCGTGCGTGCGTGCGTGTCTGTGTGTGTCTATGTGTGTGTGCGTCTGTGTGTGTGTGTTTCTGTGTGTGTGCGTGCGTGTGTGCGTGCGTGCGTGCGTGCGTGTGTGTGTGCGTGTGTGTGTGTGTGTGTGTGTGTGTGTGTGTGTGTGTGTGTGTGTGTGTGCGCAGGTGATGATATCCTCTCGGTCTACACCAGTCCTCTGCTCGCCGATCTCATCGAAGGAGCCCTCAAACAAGTTTGTGTGTCTTACAGCTTCTCCTCAGAGTTCTGTGGCGCTTCTCGAATTCTCCATTCTGATTCTTTCTGAAATGTTAGAAACCAGAAAGCAGCAGTGTTTCCCTGAGTGACGGGAGGCTAGACGTGTGTTATTAAGTGGTCAGGTTGAGTGAATGCTCTGTGATGTGTCTCAGGTGGAGCATCCCAAACACACGGGTCAGTCGATTCTGTCTCTGGTGCGGCGGCAGGGCGGCTGGAGGAACATGTGAGTCTCTGCTGCTGGGTTCAGATGAGTCTGCTGTCCGGATGTTCGCTCTGATTCTGGTTCATGTCTGGTGTTTGTTTGTCTGCAGAGTGAAGCCGTTGTATCTGAACAGCGGCGCTTACAGCTTCACCGCCTTCGGAGGAGTTCCTGCCATGCAGCTGCATTTCACTGAAGTAACAAAAACTCGTCTATTTTCAGTTCAGTGTCTTTTAAAGACGGTCAGAATCATTATTCAGGTTTAGATTATTAAAGTCACATGATGCAAGGTAGTTTTCTGAGCGCTGTTCATAACTGACCAATCACTGTATAAGGATTTTTAAAAATTATTTTACAAATTTCTTATGTTTCTTATTTGTGAATCACTTTGTATTAAAGTGAATGCTAAGTTAACAATGTAAATGTAAATAAGTGAGAATCCTGAGATGAATTTCTCTGGAAATCTCTGAAATTAATGCACTGAAAAATAATTGATGTTTGGTTTGCTTTAAAACAGAATTTCACTCAGAAATTGCTTGTAGATTTCACAAATAATTACAAATAAACAGCAAGTAATGCATTGAATTAAAATTATTGTATCACGGTTTCCACAAAAATATTATGCAGCACAACTGTTTTCAACATTGATAATAATCAGAAATGTTTCTTGAGCAGCAAATCAGCATATTAGAATGATTTCTGAAGATCATGTGACACTGAAGACTGGAGTAATGATGCTGAAAATACAGCTGCGCATCACAGAAATAAATTACAGTTTAACACATATTCATACATTGAAAACAGCTGTTTTAAATTCTAATAATATTTCACAATTTTACTGTATTTTTGATCAAATTAATGCAGCCCTGCTGAGCAGGAGAGACCTCATACAGAATCAGTAGTGTATGTGAGAAATGTTACCGGTCTCTGTGTGTTCAGGACGCTCGCTCGTACCCGTTCGTCAACACTCAGCTGGACAGCGTGGGGCGTCTGCAGGAGCTGCTTCAGGGTCGTCTGGGGTCAGTGGGTCGAGCCGTAACTGAGCTGGTGGGTCTGATGGCCCTCAAACTGTCCCATGATCACATCCTACCACTGGACGTCACCTGCTACAGCAACACAGCACAGCAGCTGAGCTCCACACTCAACCAGCACACCGCACAGCTACAGGTACACACACACACACACACACTCTCACACGCACACAAACACACACACACACACACACACACACACCCTCTC
>JAFVLL020010803.1:0-23325 GCA_021397915.2 Tor tambroides
CCTGGGAAAACTAGGTAGCTGTTGGAAGAGGTGTTAGTGAGGCCAGCAGGGGGTGCTCACCCTGTGGTCTGTGTGGGTCCTAAAGCCCCAGTATAATGACGGGGACACTATACTGTAAAAAGCACCGTCTTTCGGATGAGACGTTAAACCGAGGTCCTGACTCTCTGTGGTCACTAAAAATCCCATGGCACTTCTCGTAAAGAGTAGGGGTGTAACCCCGGTGTCCTGGACAAATTCCCTCCACTGGCCGTTGTCTAGCATGGCCTCCTAACAATCCCCATCCACTTGATTGGCTCTATGACTCTCTCTCCTCTCCACCTGTAGCTGATGTGTGGTGAGCGTACTGGAGCCGTTGTACTGTGGCTGCCGTCGCATCATCCAAGTGGATGCTGCACACTGGTGGTGGTTGAGGAGAGACTCCCCACATGATTGTAAAGCGCTTTGGGTGTACGGCAATACACAATAAAGCGCTATATAAATGCATCATTCATTCATTATTTGCTAATTTTATTTATTTTAAAATATCCACACATTCACTAATAATCATATGCCTAATATACTAAAAGCGGCTCCATTAATGTTTCTTGTCTCATCAAATTTAATTTCTAATGACACGAATCACATAAATTATATATTTTTCCTTTCCTTTTTTTTTTTTTTACAACATACAGAGCAGTACAGTGTAGCAGAGCAAGAAGGTCAAATACTGGTGACACCTCAATATCTATTGATATTGGAATCATCACCAATATTCTGTTTATTCTGATTCTGATTTGTAACATAATGTTTACTCTTTTCACCTCTACATTGCTACATTTTTACTTTTTTTTTTTGCTGCGGAGTTGCCTAATACCTGTGTCACTTGTCACACACACACAGACACACACACACACACACACACACACACATATATATATATATATATATATAAAGTTACATAGTGTACCTTTAACATATTTAAAAAAGCTGTATATTCATGCTTGAAAATTAATTTCGATATAGGGTCCTTTTTTAACAAAATATGGGTAGTACTCACAGCCATGATGCTAATGTGTTGTGTATGGTTGTGAGAGCATTACTATGCAGTTGCTTGTGTGTTTTAGGTGGTTTCTATTTAGCTGCTTAGCCCAAATAAAAAAACCCTAGCCCCAATTCTTTATGATATTCTGGTCCCAACAACATATGACTTGGGTCTATAGGAGTGTTTGCTTGTTTTATCCTCTGCTACGTTGTTTTATCATTATAAAAGGCAGGTTTGCTACATGGTAACTACAAATGGAATAGAGTTGCATGTAAAACAAATACTTGTAATTGGTTATAATTATAAAAATACTTGTTTTTATTAGTAGCCTATTATATTATTACATTTCTAAATAATTTTATGAATTATACAACTCTTATTACAACACTTGTTAATTGGAGTTCTGTTTAAGCCCCACCCACATCAAGTTTGAGCCATAAACAGATAATTTTGTGATTGCATAGTCATAGATACAGATATTGCCTTTGCTGTACACCTCTAGTCCATAGTACAATTGGTGCAGAGTTATACACTAAACATTAATACTTGCCCTAGTATGGATGGACCATTAACTAAATCAACGTGGACCTAAAACCAAGTGAAGGCATCACCTGCAGCCATCACTGGGTGCAGCCAGTGCTTGCTGGCACACTCTAAGCACAGGACTGGGTAAAATGCTCCCTAGACAGCAGGTATGACCCACTTTTGTAGTAACACTTCGTTCTTCATTCATCTCTTTGCAATCTAAAGCCTGGGAGCATTTACCTGTGAATCAATGAGAAATTAATCAGAGCTGACATACAGGAACTGTGCAGCCTGTACAAAATGTGCTTTCAAACCTTTAGACTAGGCAAAAACCCCAGGAAAGTATGTGTACACTGGAGTAGTGTTAAACAAGGTCAGTAAAGATGTGAGAAGTTTATCAAATCAAAACTATAGCAGAAGTTGTTTCCCTGCAGATGCTCTTGTCTTGATTTCTAGTTTGCTCCAGCTCCATATTTCCTGTGTTACCCGTGTTTGTTTTCCTTTATTTTGTTAATAAACTTTATACTGCATTTGAATCTGCCTCAACTTGCCTTCATTAACCCAGAATTACAGAACGACTGACCAAACATGGATCCAGAAGAGGAAATTCTGAAAAACGTAAAACATATTTTAAATAGTGAAACTTAGAGAAAAAAAGAAAAGTTCACGTTCTTTAAAGTATGTACATATATGTATGTACCAATACTTGGTTGGGCTCCTTTGGCACAAATGAGGTTTGGCATGGAAGCGATCAGCCTGTGGCTCTGCTGAGGCACTACTGAGACTTCAGCTCGTCTGTATTGTTGGATCGTCTGTTTCTCATCTTTCTCTTGAAAATATCCCATAGATTCCATACGGGTTCAGGTCATCCATGTTGGCTGGCCAATCAAGCACAGTAATATCATGGTCAGCAAACCACTTAGAAGTGGTTTTGGGACTGTGGGCAGGTGCTAAAGTCTTGCTGGAAAAGGAAATCAGCGTCTTCATAAAGCTTGTCAGAAGATGGAAGCATAAAGTGCTCTAAAATCTCCTGGTAGACAGCTGCATTGACTTTGGACTTGATAAAAACACAATGGACCAACACCAGCAGACGTCACAGCATCCCAAATCATCCCTGACTTCCGAAACTTCACACTGGACTTCAAGCAGCTTGGATTCTGTGCCTCTCCAGTCTTCCTCCAGACTCCAGACCTTGATTTCCAAAGGAAATGTAAAATTTACTTTTATCTGAAAAGAGGATTTTGGACCACTGAGCAAGTTCTTTTTCTCCTTAGCCCAGGTAAGAAGCTCCTGACGTTGTTTCTGTTTCAGAAGTGGCTTGGTAGCCCTTTTCCTGAAGACGTCTGAGCATGGTGACTCTTGACTCCAGCTTCAGTCCACTCCTTGTGAAGCTCTCCCAAGTGTCTGAATCGGCTTTGTTTGACAGTATTCTCAAGCTTGCGTCATCCCTGTTATTTGTGACCTTCTGTGACTTAGGCTACCCTCTTTGTGGAGGGTGTCAGTGATCGTCTACTGGACCACTGCCAAGTGAGCAGTCTTCCCCATTATTGTGGTTTCAAAGAACAAGAGATACCCGGAACTTATACTGTAGTGATGGTCATTTAATGAAACTCAAATGTAAATATTCTAATATTTTGAGATACTGGATTTTTGTCTTTCATGAGCTGTAAGCTCGAGTCATCAAAATTAAAACAAAACTTTTGAAATGTTTTACTTTACATGTAACATGCACCTGTACTGCCCAGTTCTGTGCTTTGGCTAACCGTTTAGACTGGAAGGATGCAGATTTTAAAGACATGTACTGTTATGGCTTAAACAAGCCCTTAAGCT
Source organism: Tor tambroides (assembly GCA_021397915.2). NCBI lineage: Eukaryota > Metazoa > Chordata > Actinopteri > Cypriniformes > Cyprinidae > Tor > Tor tambroides. Next base: position 3,377 of record JAFVLL020010803.1, read on the forward strand.
CTCGCATGCCTAGTGGAAGAAATGAACTGATTTGGAACAGTATATGGATTATGCCTTCTTGTTGAGTGGATCCCCCTTCACAATTTTTGGGGGCAACTATGGGCCTCAAGCTCCACAGCATCAGAGCAAGGCCCACCATGAGGGGTTTCCCACCGGAGGAACCTTTTCATAGTTCCTAGAACTATTGGCGGAAGTTGTATCACTTGAGTCACTGTATTGCCTCAGTTCAAGAGGCACGTGAATAGATCGTCTTTTTATATTTACTTAAACCATTTACATTTTTCAAGTTTAAGTCCACCAAAGTTAATCTACTCTCCTGTCTGATTTGTTTGTCAGACAAGATGGAGGATTCAGCGTTATGACTGGTCAGATCACCTGTCAATCAAGCTCTTTGCGAAGGGTCAATTGCCACCACTCCAGAGTCTCATCCCGTCATGGCCGCCACGCCAAAGCTTCTTCACAACATGGCCACCACACCACAGTCTCCAGCCATAATGGACACCACGCAAGAGTTTTTAACTGTCATGGACTGAAAAAACCAACATGTGCTGGTTAGGTATGTTTTGAAACATGGCATTAACCAGAAATTACCTCTTAACGGCTGCACCTCCAGTGTTGTGTTTATAAACACAGAGGAGTATCGGTCAGCGTTTTTGTTGATGTTTTCATTTCAGCGCTTTTGGCCCAGAGACATCATATTAGACGACTTCAAACTGAACTACACAGTGCAGAGTAAATGCGTCATCTGCGTCAGAATGTTCTGATTGGCCCAAAGTAGACGTCTTACGTCAGCGTGTTCTGAGCTCGTATGTGTGCTCAATCTTCATTCTGCGTTCACACACAGCATAATACTGGTAATGTTACAACTTCCTTTACTGGCAAATTGCCAGAACTAATTTACTGGTATTTTTGAAAACATCCTGTTCACACATGATCTCTTGACGGTAATTTATCAGTAAAGACTGTATGTGTGAAAGGGGATATTGTTTTCCTGTAGATGCTTTTGTCTTGGTTTCTGGTTTGTTACAGCTTTGTTCCAGTGTTTTCTGTTGCCGTGTTTGTTTTCCTTTATTTTGTTAAACTTCATACTGCATGTGGATCTGCCTCATCTCCCCTTTGTGAACCCAGCATTACACAGAGCAAAATTTAATTTCATTTATTTTTTCACTGATACTGTAATACTCTAGTCCTGTAGTTATGATTTTTATTTTACACACTACACTGTCACTGACGCACACCCCTCATTCACTTCTTGGGGGATTTTTATTGGGTTGGAGAACCCCCAAGACCTCTGACACATTTCAAACACTGTTCAAAAGGAATGTAGGGAACCGCTTCAGTGATACTTCTGTTCTGGTACAAATATTTGTGCATAAAGTGTTAAACCACAACCTTTGTACAGCTATAGTACAGCTCGATTTTAAATAAAACACAGATATACCATAAATAGAATGGATTACACTTATGATCATTTTATGTTGATTTTAGGCACAAGAAATTAAACAGAACAGATGATACCATTACCATTAGTAAATTAGATACAGTACAGCTACGTAACACATACACTGTTGTTGTGTGTTAAATAAATGTGATAGCGTTAAGCTAAGACCATTATTTGTGCCCAATTTTTTTCTGAATGGTTTCATGCATATAGTTGCGTTAAAAGTGTCTTATGTGAACATGTTCTGCATTTATTTTCCCCAGGTTTTTGTTGTTTTTTTTTCTTGAAAATTGTATTTGAATGTGCAGCAACTATAGTTTCCGGTGGGCAAATATGTTGTATGCACCCCTCAATGTCAAATTTGAATAGGAGGAGAATATAAACTGCATCTAGCTTATAGTCTGTGGGGTAAACACCCCCGGGGGGCAATGGGTTATTACTGTAGTTATTCTGTTCTGAACATCAAATTCTTTTTTTTTTCCATCAAATGTATTCTAACTTGTTGGTTGAATAAAAATATTTGGATTTTATATTTAAAAATTACCTCAAGTTAGCATCAGGTAGCTAGTTAGCTTTCCAGTTAGCATCAGCTAACAAAATGTTTCAAATAGGCTATTACAATTTTATGATTCATAATTATTGATTATATTCTTTTTTTAATTTTAAGCTAAAACTGCCTGTACTCTGATTTTGCTGTAGGCTAAATGTTTAAAGCAAATTGCTTTGTCAGACTGGGGGGCATTTTACCCCACCCATGGGGGCATTGTGCCCATAGGTGGGGTAAAACACCCCCTTGGTACAAATTAAATTTTTGTTAAAATTCTAATAACATGAAAACATTTTTCGTACTTTATAATATGTCGTTGTCACTAAAACTGATAACTTTTCTGAACAAATTTAACTTTTGTTTCACAGAAAAAAAAAAAAATTATACAGTCATTAAGGTGGGGACGTTTCCCCCCACTCTACCCTACCTATAATGCTAACTATATAGGCACCAACAGTAACCCTAATCATGTTAGCATCATGTTAACAATATGCTAACAACATGTTAATTGTGTTAGCATTATGCTAGCAACATGTTAACACAAGTAGAATTGTTAAAACAAAATTAGCATGATTAGCACATTGCTAACATGATGTTAACATGTTTTAAACAAGCTGTTAATGTGATTAGCATGATGCTAACAACATACTAACATGATTAACATATTGTTAGCATGAAATTAGCATGTTGCTAGCATGATGCTAACATGTTTTTAACAAGAAGGTAACATGAGTAGCACGATGCTAGCAACAGTATACCCCATTTCCCCATGATCTACAAGTCATTTGCCCACCGGCAACTATAGTTGCCGCTTGGACTTTTGACTAAGTATACAAAAAGCTATAGATTTCTTGTAAGATTTGTTTTGTTTGGATGATTCTAGAGACCTTCATGATTATGTAGATGTCATGTGACAGGAAGGAAGTGAATACCTTTTTTTTCTCTTGAAATCCTTTATTTGGTTCTTTGCTTGCATGTCATTTAGACATAAAACATGGATAACATCTAGAAAAATACTTACAAAAGGAAAATGACAACTATAACCTGCGGAAACTATAGTTGCTGGTGGGCTTAAATGGGTTAAATATAATACATTCAGACTTTAAATTCCAAGGATTCACTATTCCATGAACTTAAACTTTTTTTTTTTTTAAATATTTGTACATGTCTAAAGTTGTTCATGCCTAAAATGCATGTTTAAGATATTGTCAATACATTTATAATGTATGAGGTAAAGTCTGTTCTAGAACCAAACTTTAAATACTATTACTGATCATGTTGGAAATCAGAATGAGTAAATAATGGCAGTGTGTTTCACAGTAATTTATACACTAAATTTGATTCATTAGAAATACATTGTCAGTTATCCTAAAACAATAGAAGGAGAAACCTTAAGCTGATTTAATGTCGCCAAAAAGTCTGCTTAAATATCAACATGAAAGTAAAGGTTTAGTTTTGTGTCCAACGATCAGATGTACCCAAGCCATTTTCAATAACTTTCTAACTTGCTATCGCACAGCATGTTGGATCAAATTTACTATACCACAAGTACCACTACTATACCACTACTATACCACAAGTACCACTACTATACCACTGCTATACCACAAATTTACTATACCACTATACCCAGGTTTGTCTTTTAACCTTTGCGCTGCATTTTGATCATAATATGTCAATGTATTCCATAAATGTTCAATTACCTATATCCAATAAGTGCATGGTAGCCTTGTAAACTCTGAAACACCATTCCCATTGAGGAGAAAGTCAGTGAGTGTGGCCTTACTGCTGAGAATGTGGTCTGGAGATGATTGGGTCTATTAAAAGGGTGCTTATCCCTGCCGAGGCTGTGTGATTGATCTCAGCTGACACGTCCTTTTATCCACTGTCACATTAATAACTTGGTGTCTCTCATGAGAATGACAGACTGCTCAGTCCTGGGAGAACACGCTGCAGGATGCTCAAGGTTAGAGACCTCTCTCATCACAAATCAAGAGCCCAAGTGTCACTAAACACAGCAGAGCATGCGATTTTCCTTCCTCATTCTACAGATACACTATGGTGGCTGATCGATTGCACACTGAACTTGCACACTGAGCAGTATGTATTCATATTTTACCCATGTTGTTGGCTGAACAGCACCAAATAACTTTAAATGGTTGTGTTCTGACTCCTGTTGATTGGTTTAGGTTCATGTATAATGCTTCCTAAGTGTGATGTATTCTGCTGACTGATGTGCTGTAGGACACCCTGAGAATGCATGTGCAGGTCTCATTCATAAGTAGCACAAATATGGTTCATATTTATTTTTGTTTACTTTATAAAAATCAGTGAAGATTTCACAGTATACAAGACTTATCCACTGCAATCTAAAAGGGGACATTTCTGCAATGACATTAAGGCCTTTTATCTGCTAAAAAGTATGAATTATCAATTAGAGGGCAGCCTTTCATCTCAAAACTAAATCTATGCCGGGAATGCCATAAAAATTCCTTAGGACCTTTTGGATGCAGCAGCAGTGCATCAAAAGGGGAAAGCAGGGTGGGCCACACTGTGTGTGCCCCTTCTAATGCCAGCAGCCTATCACAGAACTGGAATGGCAATGCCTTCCTCGTGGGAAAGTGATAAAAGCCTTTCAAGGAATACTCCTTGTTCTGAGTACCGCTGCTCCCTATACGCACAGTACGCAGTTTGCGTAGGGCACCAACACCCAAGGGGGCACCAGTTGCTCAAAAAAAAAAAACCAAAAAACACTTTCGTTCAATATTAACATACATATACATAAATAAAAATATAAACATATGGCATTTTACGGTGAACGCAGTAGGTAGTAGGCTAAGCACATGTGACGCGCCATTCCCACATTCGTGCCCGCTTGCACCTTCTGTATGCGGCTGAATGCAAATGATCATAATTGATGGATAACTATGCCCGTGAAAAGACATCAGCAATCCGGCACCGAGAAAAGAAGAAGAAAAAAAGATAAAGCCCGTGCATCACTTTCAGGTACATTCATAATCCTGTGAAACTTTTTGTGTGTTGACATTAACAACATGTTTTAATGTCTAATACTTCACCACCACCAGCGCATACATATTCTCTCTGAGTTTCCATGTTCCCTTACGATAATTAGCCATGGTTTTACTACGAATAAAACCAAAAAAATCATGGTTCTTGTAGCCATGGTAACCACAAATTAACCATGGATTTGTTACTTCAAAAAATAGTTTACAAAAAAGTATTACAATAGTATTTTTGCGGTTATAAAAACAGACCTAAGCCAACAACTGCTGTTACACTTACAGGACGATCAAACATTTAATTCAAATATCCACTTAATCTTTAATTTTTGGCCACCTTTTTGTGATAGATGACACAGCGTCTATAATTTCTTCAACAAAAACATGTTGACATCACAACCCTGCAACGCGCTGCAAACGCTCAAGTGAATGCTAACCAGCCATTTAAATGTAAAGTAGCAAGCTCATTGGCTGCGTATGCAACATGAACCAATCAGCTTGTGCCAAGTCGTTTAATGCTGTGAATATCATCAGTTACGTTAATACCCGTCAGCCTGCGCCATTTAGAGTTCCATGACTGAACTATACATTTAATTACAATATATTTATTTATTTACTTTTATATTTTAAAGTTCTATTTTGACCCCTATTGTAGTTTTTTTTCCCATAATATTTGAGGGAAGGGGCACAACAATACAATTCTGCTTAGGGCACCCATTTGGCCAGCAGCGGGCCTGGGTATACTGTATATAGAGAAAGGCAGAAGACATACAGAATCATCTGAAACAAAGTTAAGCTCCAGAAAGCAAGCCTTCCCTTCAAGGTACTTTCATCTATATGTTCCAGATTGTTAAGGACCTTCTTCACCTACTTTAGGGCTTCACCTGTGTGCTTCAAAATCTAGGACCATTTTGGTGCTCCAGGAGATCAACATCTCACAGTGCTTCATGCTCAAGGCTGTTGAAATGGATTCCAGCACTGTTCCCCATTGCATTGATACCCAGGAGGAAGTAACAGCTGTACTGCTTACTCGACACTGATCATATCACCTAGGTCTTTCCAGAGACCTTTGCATTGTTGGATATTATCAGTATATGATTTTCCAATTTACATTACATTATATAGCTGATGTCAGTTAATAACAAGTAATCTTTCATTTATTTGATTGATGCATGGTTCTTCACCTTTTTAGTTTCATAGAAACAACAGTTTAACTTTCCATAAGATATTGGTACTTTATCATAGCAACTGCCAACCTAATCATTTGCATTTTATACACTTTATTAATTTATTATTCATGGTATTCATTTAGTAGTTATGTTAATTACTCGTTTAACTTTTTGTTAATAAAATGTATTTTATTAACCTTGTGTCTTCCTTGTGTTGATGACATAGTAAAAGGCTCTATAAGTTATTTGATATCTCACAAATCTTTCAGATTGTTTAGCTGACAAAATCATTTTTATTTATTCAATAATCATCTTTGATTGTTCTTTACTGTTAAGGTGAAATTCCTTAGCTGGTGCCTGAATTTTAAAGAAGGAAGAATTCATCTGACACTCACACAATCACCTTCAGTCATGTTTAACCAAAACTTAAACCATATATTAATGCCACGTGTGGGAACCTCTGCATAACTGGTGACCCGTAAAGATATATGCTAAAACACCTATGGGTGATTTACAGTTTCCAGTTCACCTATATTCCATTGTTTTTGGATTGTGGGGGAAACCTAAACACCCAGAAACCCACATCAAAATGGTTAAAACATGCAACCTTGACGCAATGCAGTGATAGCTTTTTCTCTTCTTTTAGGTCTACAATATATGACTTTCCTGAGCTGTCCTTTCTGGGTCAGGTCTGAAATAGGGCAGGCTATAGAGGGGAAATTATCAACATCTATAATAGAGGAGTAACTGCTTTTTATGTAGTCTTAGTGGAATCCCAAACTACTTTCCATTTGGTTTAATTAATCTACAGCCAATCTAAAACCCCACGAAAATCCACCTATAAAAACACAATGGGGCAGTTTCCCGGACAGATTTTAAGCCTAGTCCTAGACTAAAATGGCCATTTAGACCAGATTAACAGAAATCTGCTTTTTTTCTGTCATGGTTTTAAATAGTCTTAGACTTGGTCTAGTCCAGAATATAATAGGCTGATTTCCTGGAGGAAGACTAAGAGCTACCTCAGGACTAAATTAAACTTAAATTGAGGCTTAAATTAAACCTACCAGGAGGGAAGTTTAACTTCAGATTAATGTTGTGTTTCCAGTCTTTACCCAGCCAGCAATGACATGTGGGGCCCAGATGGGTTAACTACGGGTTCCATGGGAACTGTGTGGGCATGGGCTTTGGCTGGGTGAAATCAGCGGGTCCCATGTAGGTTTTGTAGTATGAGTCCCACATAGGAAGCCCATATGAGCTGATTACATGGGCCCCATAAGGGACAGGCATGGGCCAAGTGGGCATGGGTTTGATCTGGGAACACATACATGGGTCTTGAATGGGATATTTATGGGCCAAGTGGGCATGGGTTTGAACTGGGAACGCATATATGGGTCTTGAATGGCATATTTATGGGCCAAGTGGGCATGGGTTTGATCTGGGAACACATATATGGGTCCTGCATGGCATATTTATGCGCTAAGTTTGGTTTGAACTGGGAACACAAGTGTAGGGACCTCGATCTGCAGGTCCTGGTGGGGTGGTGGTGGGGGGGCTTGTCCTGGGGGTAAGGTTGGCTCCTTAGCTACCTTGTGGGTGGAGGCCACCGCCTCTAGGTGGCTCGGTCTCAGGGTGGTGGCGGCGTGCGGTGATTGCGGGACTCTCTGGGGGGCTATGGTGGTGCGGGGTCCTGTCGGGATGACGGGGACCTTTGGTACTTGTCTGGCCGGTGCTGGCGGGTAGTCGCAGGTTCAACGAATGAATGAGCTGGGTAAAGTGAGTCGGCGAATAAGTGGTGGTTTAGCGAGTTGAGTTGAGCAAGTCAGTGTGCGGGGTGGTGTGGGGAGTGAGTTTGGTGGGGTGAGTCAAGGATACTGTAGGAGAGTGTGTTGGGTCGAGGGAGGGGGGAGTGAGTGAGCTGAGCTCACGGAATGAGTGAGAGAATTTGGTGGAGGGAGTGAATGAGCGAGTGAATCAAGTGCACAGAATGTCTGTGAGTGAGTGAATGAGTGAGAGGATGGATGAATGGGTTAGATTGAGGAGAATGAGTAAGAGAGCGAGTGTGTGTGAGGGAATGGACGAGTGGGTCGGATGGAGGTGAATGAGTGAGTAGGTGTCCAAGGGTTTGAGCGGGTGAGTGACTGAGAAAGTGGGTTGGATGAATATGGGTGAGTGGATGAGCAGGTGAGTGGGTGGGTTGCGTGGAGGGAGGGAGGGTGGAGGAGGAGGGTGGGGGGTGGCCGGGTGGGTTGGTGGGGAGGGGGCTGCAAGAGCCCTAAGAGAAAAAAGAGCGTCGACAACACAAACGCCATGAGTGTATTTGGATGTATTTTTTGGAGAGATGTTTTGTTTTCTTTTTTCCCAGAGATTTTAAAAATATATATATTTTTGATTTATTTAGCGGTATGTTGTAAAATTTAAATTGTTAAAGATTATGTTTGTTAGTTCTCCATTGCACATATCATGAGTGTATTTTTTATTGTATTTTTTGTAGTTTTTTTTTTTCAGAGATTTTTTTTAAATATATTTTTTAGTTTACCTGTATATTGTGACATTGTTTTTTAAAGATAATTTTTGTTTGTTCTATTAATATATTTTTACAAGTCTCAAAGCATCAAGTGTCTTGTATTTATCTTGTACTTATATTCATTCTTCGTTTTTAATTTTTCTTAGATTGTTTCCTTAAACCATTTGGCATGGTTGGGCTTAGATAGGCCTTGCATGAATTGCCCAGTTAGGACCAACATAAGATCCTTACAGAGCCCACTTTAAGCCCATATGGGCATTCACGGTTGAATCCTGGTGCAAGCCCACTTTAAACCCCTTTAGGCAGGTGGGGCCCAAATGGGTCTGACATGAATTACCCAGTTAAGACCCTTTACAGGTCCCCCTAAAAGCCCATCTGGGCAATCACAGCTGGCCCCGAAGTGGATACCGGGTGCAAGCCCACTTTAAACCCCTTCAGACTGGTGGGGTCCAAATGGGTCTGACACGAATTGCCCGGTTAAGACCCACATAAGACCCTTACAGATCCTACTTAAAACCCGCCTGGGCATCCACGGCTGGCCCCCATGTGGATCCCGGGTGCAAGCCCACTTTAAACCCCTTCAGACTGGTGGGCCCCAAATGGGTCTGACATGTATTGCCCGGTTAAGACCCACATAAGACCCTTACAGATCCCACTTAAAACCCATCTGGGCATCCACGGCTGGCCCCCATGTGGATCCCGGGTGCAAACCCACTTTAAACCCCTTTGGGCAGGTGGGGCCCAAGTGGGTTTGGCATGAACCTGCCCAGTTAGGACCCACATAAGACCTCTGCCAGATCCCATTTAAAGCCCATCTGTACAGGAGCCCACTTTGGACCCATTTGGGCAGGTGGCGCCCAAATCGGTCTGACATGAATTGCCCAATTAAGACCCATGCAGTACCCTTACAGGTCCCACTTTTAGTACGTCTGGGCTTCCACGGCTGGCCCCAATGTGGATCCCGGGTGCAAGCCCATAATGGGGCCCACATTTGCCACCCATGAAGCCCTCATCTGGGCCCCACATGTCATTGCTGGCTGGGTTATATATCTAAATAATTGGCACCCTTGGTAGATATGAACAAAGAAACCTGTGAAAATAAATCAGCACTGTTTTTTTTTTCCAAAAAATAAGTAAAATGGAAGTAAAATGGTAGGGAAATCTCATTTTAAAAGAAGTGTTTTTCTCTATTACGCACTGGCCACAATCTCTATTACGATAAATGGCACCCTTTTATACAATACTTTTTGCAACCTCCTTTTTCCAATTTAACAGCTGTGAGTCTGTCTTATAATGCCTGAAGAGTTTGGATAACACCAGATAAGAGATCAGAGACCATTCCTTCGTACAGAATCTCTCCAGACCCTTCAGATTCCCAGCTCAATGTTGATACTGTCTCTTCTCCAGTTTTTCATAGGGTTCAGGTCAGGGAACTGGGACGGCCATGGCAGAACCTTCGTTTTGAGCTCAGTGACCCATTTTTTATTTTTTTTTATTTTGATGGCCATTTTTGATCATTTTTGGTTGGAAGATCCAACCACGGCCCATTATAAGGCTTTCTGACCCCAAGACTCAACTATTTTCTGCAATTATCCAGCTGTGATCCTTGGAGAGTCTTTGGCCTCTCAAACTATCTTCCTCACATTGCTTTAAGACAGTATAGACACAGACAATATACTGTAGGCAGACTTGTAACATTTCCTGTTGATTCGAACTCCATAATTATTGTCCTAATGGTGGAAATGGAAATGTTCAGTGCTTTAGCTTTCTTTTTGACTTTCTATTTTGTGCTATTTTCTTGACTTCATATTTTGTGAAGCTCAACAATCTGTTGCTGCACATCAGAACTGTTTTCTTTGTTTTTTTCTCATTGTGATGGATGATAAAGGGAATTTGGCCTTTGTGTTCCTCATATTTATATTCATGTGAAACAAGTCATGGCTGGATAATTTGTTTGATGTTTCCAGTATTGCCTCCAACACAAATATAAATGCCTATCAGACAGGAAACTGATTTTCCTTTTATCATGCCTGGTTACCACAAAATCCCCATTTCTGATCTTATCAGTAATATTGAGACCGGAGATGACCTGACTGACAGAACTTCATATTTGTAATATACAGAACTGTCCCCAGCGATTATGCAGCTTGTCCAAAACAGATTGCTTAAATGTTGAGTGAAGATCAGTATTAAAACATGTTTTTTTTTTTTTTCATTGTCTCTGTGGAAAGATGCATCAGGGAAGACTTTCCTCTCACCTGTAGGACCTTTTGGATCCTGCCTTCCACCAGCCCACCTAAAAACCTGGAATGTTGTGCCATCAGAAACTAATGATTTTGTCAAAGTTTACCAGGTTTTTGCCATCAAATAATATAGTAATCAGACTTGCTTTTTGCTGTAAATGAATGTGCCTCAATTGTTTCAAGCCTGAATGGTACTGCACAAGGCCCTGCATCTGTGCATTCGGCCATGATGTTAAGTCAACCCTGTTGAAAAAACCAGCATATGCCGGTTAGGTATGTTTTGAAGCATGGTAGCTGGTTTGAGCTGGTTTAAGCTGGTCCTTAGTTGGTCATGAGGTGGTTTAAGCTGGTCATGTGCTGGTCCTAGGCTGGTCCTAAGCAACAAGCTCCTGCTCAGGACCAGCTCATAACCAGCATAAACCAGCTCATGACCAACTGGTGATGGGTCGTTCTTGAACAATTCCTTCATTTTGAATGAATCTTTAATGTGACTCGGGAAGAACGAGTTGTCTTGGGGAGTGATTCGTTCAGTTGCGCATGCACAACAACATCCTATAGGTTCTGTACTCGAATTAGTTCACCTGTTTCGAATCTTCGGGTTTTTAGAGTCGTTCGTTCATAAGCTTAGCTTATGGGGCTGTCACGTGATAAACTAACGACTCAAACCAGAAGAGGTGAGCTAATCATAGACTAAAGTCCCAGGTAAACAATGAATTAACATTTTCTGTAACCTTATAGCATTATAGTTTTGTCTTGTTTGTAGTGTGATCAACGTTAGCGTAAGTAGTAGATGTGTTAGGGAAGTAACACGTAACATTTTATTATATTTTGCTAAAAAGAACGAAATGACTCGAAAAAAGATTTGTTCATTTTGCTAAATGAGACTCAAAGGTCCGAGTCGGTAAAATGATCAATGATCCAAAATTCCCATCACTATGACCAACTAAGCACCAGCTTAAACCATCTCAAACCAGCTGCCATGCTTCAAAACACACCTAACCAGCATATGCTGTTTTTTTCAACAGGGAATACATCCTGTTGTGGACTGACACTGCTGTTATATTTGTTTGCATGAGTTTTATTCATAGCAGTTTAATATTGTGGTATTTAATATTTCAGATACTTATATATAACAATCCAGTTTTATTTAGTCAGAACTTTTCTGTCTCAGTGGCTGGTTCTTGACAAGAATAAACTGCAAACTGGGCTAGACTTTGTGCCTATAATCAAAAGCCAGTACTGGACATGCACGATAACTCCTAACAGCTTTAGGATCAGTGCCAGGATGCAGGTCCACTTTATTGTATCCTGACACTCTTGCTCAGCTGTGACCTCCAAGGTGTGGCATTACACCTCTATATTATTCTATTAAATCAGCATGATCAGAACTTAATAGGCTACCTGTTGATCAGGCTGAGAAATGCTGCTCACAGTATTCTGACTGAGCCCAACTAACTCACAGTCTATCAGCTATTTTTTTTTTTTTTGCAAGATCTGTTTAGGTGGCTTGGCCATGCTGCTGTACTTTTTCTATTTTTGTGGGATTTTCTGACACAAAATGTCTTTCCACCAATGTAGAAGGGGAATGAAGAAGCAGAAATTTATCAGGAACCAAAGAAATAGTAATGGGGCGTCAGATTAGTGAGCTCTGAAAGAAGGGATAGGATAAGTAGCATTAGCAATCAGAACATTCCAAAAAGTAATTTCGTTATCAGGTTTGGGCTAGTTTAATTGTGTTTGCTCACCTGTCAGGCTTTACTATTGGATCTACTTTCATGCTACTGGGGCAATGCTGACTGATGAGTGGAGGGATTGAATTCACAATAATTAGCATTACTATATTCTATTAGCTACAGTTACTATCTGTTTCAATACACTGGTGTGCAATAAAGGCAACATTTACAAATGATCCAAAGTGTTGGAAGAAGGAAGCTATCTGTCTAACTGAAGAACAGGGCGTCGTACTGAGGGCAGAATACGTGGGTATTTTAAATGGAAACTGACATTTGGCATGGCTGGAGGAGTCCCTTGTGGCCATTTTGCTGAGATAATGGTAACTGTCTTCTTTAGTTAAACTGCCTCATTGCTCAGTGCTAACACAGGGTGTAGGAGTCCAACACATCAGTATTCTGGGGCTACACACAGCTCGGCAGCCCTGTGAATTAACACTCAGTCTATCATCTGCAACCACTGAAATATCCGGGAAGGCTAATGCAGACGGATGGGAAAGAGACATTAGCTGAGGAAGTGATGTATTAACACAACACTGCTTATGTCTCCAAACTGCTTTATAGCCATAGCAATGTTCTTTAGGTGAAACAAAATACCACTTTTCATGAAACATAAATGCATTTAGCAATAACATGCTGCCATGCTGTCGCCAAACCCAGATTTAAGTATAATGGGTGCAGTAGGCAGCATAGTTTTCAAAACTCTAGGCTAGTAAAGCAAGTTTACAGGTCAGACATGGATGACCTTTTAGTTAAAGAGACATGGTGAGAACATCACTTTTAGCAAGACAGTTTTTTTTTGGCTTTTCACCCTAGGTTTCATAAACTCTCCAGTTCTCAGGACCCACGCTTTCTACTATGCATAGTTTTTGCCGTTCTAAATATGCATAGTAATATAGTTTGTTGCATTTTTTTCACATTTCATATTTACATTGTCGAAATTAAATACAAATGTGAAATGCAAGCAGATGCTGTTTTAAATGGAAAGTAATCACTGGCCAGAAATTAAGCAAGTTGTTTAGACTGGATTAATCAATAGTCTTTAAATTGTTTGCCTGAGTAATTGGATGACCCTGGTCTCCATTAGACTCTTTGTCATGAATTCTCAATGACAGTGTCCCCACAATAAGATATCACACCACTGATTAATTTCACAGGCGGAAATGCATGACTGACAAGAGGAAGAACGAGATGTGACGGATGTGATTGTTGAAGCTGATGGTGTGCACCGATGACAATGTCTGTTCTCTCAGTTGTATCTTGTCACATAGTCTTTGTTAAAAGATAACATGCTATTTTTTTATAAGAGAAAAGTTGTGGTGGTGTGACTTATTATTTAAATGGCTGTGCTGAATATAGTTGTATAGTATCATGAATAGTTATGTTTTTTCTTAATTTTGCTGTTTCATTTAAATATCAACATCTGTGAGATTTAGATAGACTAAACAGTTTTGTGGAGGTTTTTTTTATCTAAATTTGTGTCTGTGTAAAATAGTTTTCTTTGACACTGTAAAAAAATGATGTTCTTATTTTAAAGTGTAAACTTAAAATTAAACCCTTGGGGTAAGATGTCCTCCAAGAATTGACACAGAAGGCCTTGAGTGGCATGTTGTTGTTAGTGTTATTATTTTTTAATTTAAAATTTATTGTAATTCATGGGATTATTATTCAAAAAATTCCATGAATTTGATGTAGATTTCAGACATCTTCACTATATATTAAAACCTATAGGCTAACTGAATAAAATCATTTAATTTTAAATTCAGAATATTGGTATCATGACATAACTTCAAGTAAAATATTGACAATTAAATACTATAGGCCTATATTCATATACTTTTATGTAAACCATTGAATAAATTTACCATCCAGATTAATCTTTTTTACAGGGATTCTGCCTTGTCTGTTATCATTTATTCAGTTAACTAAATTGTCAAAATACAATTTAAGTAGATTAGTTGATTTAGTATTTTATATTTAAACGACACTTTAAAGTATATATAAATATTAATACAAATGTATCAGCACTCATTTATACATTATGGAAATGTTTACCCTGAGGTCTTCTTATTATAATCTGCTTCCCTTAATAACACATTGACTGAGGTATCATCATCCTACCATCCTGCATGTATGTAGGCCTAAGTATGTTTCAATTTAGCCTAACTGTAGATGCACATTGTGGGACATCTTACCATATAATATCACTATAGATTTTTTTAATGTTATACCAAATACATGTGGTATATAATACGCCCCTTATAATTTCCGTACTATGTACTCTTGTAATTTATCCTTCTGTTCACCAAACATCGCGAGACGGGATTTGAGTGGCGTGACGTCAGAACACACAGAAACAGTCAACATGTCGCTGGCGAGGTAAGTCGCACTGAATCTCTTTTTATGGTTTTATGTTTCTACTTTTGTAGTAGAGGTAAATATTAAGAGGTTTACGTGTTTTTATTTGTCCACGTACGATTTTTGTTGCTAATTTGCGTTCTTCATTCGCTGAGTTGTGTTATTTGACGCGCTGAGGCCTGCGGTGTTGTGCTCTTTGTATCACAGTGATGCTAAGAAGCTAATGCTAGTCAACAGCAAAGCAAGAAAATAACATTTTTGATCCATAGATAAATATCAAATACGTGAAAAATATCTGTTTCATCGATATCCATGTTCATAAAATTCTTTATAAAAGGTTTTAAATATTTGTTACGTCTCCATTCCTAGAGGCAGTGACGTTAGGTTCCTCTTGTACGTAAAGGAGACGTTTGTTGTAACTTAACGTTAGCCTTTGAAATCTAATTTCTCTCTGGTTGAAATACGCGGTGTTCACAGTTTCTACATCATACGCCCATGTACTAATGTTTGTGGATGTAAGTTTACATCCAATATATAGGGATTACCCGATGATTTAATATTTTCTGTTTTCCTCACTTGCTGCTTTTTTTTTTTCCATCTTGTAGTTTTCTCCCTGCACCCACCCAACTGTCCCAGGACCAGCTGGAGGCAGAGGAGAGGTCTCGTCTTCAGAGGTCCCAGTCCACTGCTTTGGTCTCCACCCGCAGAGAACCTCCTCCTTACGGCTTCAGAAAATCATGGGTGCCCCGGTCACTAGAGGTACTGCACAGGAGATATGTATATAAATATATGTTAGACATGCATGATATGTGTTTCTGATTAGCTAGAAGGTGTGCATTGAAACTGTTGAATGCACAGGTAGTTCCAGTCAGTTCATCACATTCTACATTTGTGATGTTTTCTTCTTTGTGTCTGAGTTAAGGCATGCACATTTCTATACAAACTAAATAAGTTACTAGTATTACATTCGGTGGTTCTCTGCATTATCCATTCAAATGCACACCTCACCAGGGATTGTTCCTAATATATACATTTTAAATGTGAGTGCTGTTTGAAAACTAAACTTGGACAAAACTGAGTGAAAAAGTGTTCTCTTTGCATTCACACTGTCTGTGGCTTTTAGTTGTTTTGTGAAATTTCCTGTCCTGCTAATTTTTAAATATTAGAAAGTAATAGCAATAACAGCATTTAATGCCAAAGACCAATCCGGAGCAGGTCACCCACCATAGTGGTTGGTAGATGAGGCAAAATTATCTGCCGCTGTGAAAAAAGCAC
Source organism: Tor tambroides (assembly GCA_021397915.2). Lineage (NCBI taxonomy): Eukaryota > Metazoa > Chordata > Actinopteri > Cypriniformes > Cyprinidae > Tor > Tor tambroides. Next base: position 19,684 of record JAFVLL020010803.1, read on the forward strand.
CTGGATTTGGCTGGTGGCAGGTGTTATGTTTCCTATTCTTCTGATATCTTACTGTAAATCTGCTAATCTTATGTTTGATATTGTTTTAAAGGACTTTGGAGATGGAGGAGCTTTTCCAGAGATCCACGTGGCCCAGTTTCCTCTAGAAATGGGTAGAAAGAAAAGGACCTCCAACGCTCTGGCAGTGCAAGTGGATGCAGAGGGCAAGATCAAATATGACGCCATTGCTAGGCAAGGTCAAAGCAAAGACAAGGTGCCTCATCTTCTTGTGTTGTTGAATTGTTCATATTTTCAGTGGCTCAAATCTGAAGAGAATGTGATGTTATACTTTTTTTTTTTTTTTTTTTTTTTTTTGAACAGGTCGTATTCAGTAAATACACAGACATGCTTCCTAAGGAAGTGCTAAACGAAGGTGATCCTGAGCTGCAGAAACCCGATGAAGAGGCAGTACAAGAGGTGAGGTCACCAAAAAGTAAATTAAAATAGTTTTCTCTCAATATAGTTGTTTGATTAATGACATAGTAAACAGAAGCAGATCTGTTAGGCTTCGTTTACACAGCAGTGTCTGACTGATCCTGGTCTGAAATGACTAACTTTAATACAGTGGGATCGTATTAAACTTTTCTTGACTGGTGTTAAACAGCATAAACATTATTGGTACTATTGTTGTTGCTTTAAATCGGTTTTAATCAAGCAATACTTATGAAGTCAAGCCAGCATGATACAACTCCTTTTTTCCTCTTGCTGTAGCTTACAGAAAAGACCAGAGCAGCTCTGGAGAAACAGGTCTCGCAGAAAATTGCAGCCGCCATGCCGGTACGTGCTGCAGACAAACAGGCCCCAGCGCAATATATCAGGTAAGAGCAGTTCCATTGCAAATTCTCTTAAATTTGTAGTATAAATAAATGTGCTGAGATCTGTAAAGTTAAACTATATTAACAATATGATGTTGATTACCACAGCAAATTATTTAAACTGGTCCCTTAATTTAAGAAAGAAAAAAATTGGAGCTTGTGCATGAATTATTCAGTACAAAGTTGTCTAAATCATTATAAGGTAGAAATAGGTGCAGTTGTCTTTGCATTGCAAGATGTTGTTGACAATCACAGACAAGTTTAAGTTTTCATTTATTTTTTAAAGGTACACGCCTTCACAGCAAGGACTCGCATTTAACTCGGGAGCAAAACAGAGAGTCATCCGTATGGTGGAAATGCAGAAGGATCCAATGGAACCCCCGCGGTTCAAGTATGTCGCCTTAATCTTAGTTTTGAGAGAGTGAGTGTGATCTGTGTGGGAAACTCACAAGAAACTTGATGTTTGTGTTTTCTACCAGAATCAATAAGAAAATTCCTCGTGGACCTCCATCCCCTCCTGCTCCAGTCATGCACTCTCCAAGCAGAAAGGTAGGAGTTTGGCTTCCGCCAGCTATTGATTCCAGCATCGATAGTCATCAGCTTTGTTTACACTCAGAATCCACAGAAACCTGTCTGGAGGAAATGTTTCTGAGAACATCTTAACTAACCTCAAAGTGTCTGTTTTTTCCTCTTTTTTTTATTTATTTATTTTTTTATAGATGACCGTGAAAGAACAGCAGGAGTGGAAGATTCCACCTTGTATATCCAACTGGAAGAATGCAAAGGTATCACTGAGCCTCCATCAATTATTCATCTTTTTATTGTTGGTTAAAAAATATTGACAATGAATACAACTGTGTTGCTTTCTCACATCTCTCGTTGTTGCTTCTCAGGGTTATACCATTCCGCTGGACAAGCGTTTGGCTGCTGACGGACGAGGACTTCAAACCGTCCACATCAATGAGAACTTTGCCAAGCTGGCTGAGGCTTTGTACATTGCAGACAGAAAGGTATAGCACCTTCCCTTAACACTCTGAATCCCACATTGCTAAGTTTGCTGACTTTTAGGAAGTTAAGAGATCTTCAGGACTCTGTCAACATTACAGAACAGTTCCTCAGACCAAAATGATGTCTGCAGCACTATATGGTGGTAACTCTATCTCAGCGTGACATCTGTAAAAGAATAGTCATATGGCTTCTCTGTGATAATTTTGGAGACTAATTCATTTACTGTTCTAGCTTCTTCCTGGTGGAAATGCTCACTTTTTTACAATGTAAACCGTTCCCAATGAATAAGAAAATAAATTAAAAAGTTCTTGGACTGGCCAATATTTGTTTAACTTGATGTGTGTGCAAGTCTGATACTGATGTGTTTGGTTGTGTGATGTGTACAGGCCAGAGAGGCTGTGGAGATGAGAGCTCAAGTAGAAAAGAAGATGGCTCAGAAGGAGAAAGAAAAGAAAGAGGAGAAGCTGAGAGAGTTGGCTAAAATGGCCAGGGACAGGAGAGCTGGTATCAAAGCCCACGGTGACAAAGGTAGAAAAACATACACCATCACTGAATGTCTACAATGAGAATTGGGAATGCTTTTTAAATTTGAATCGAATCCTTAGGCAACTTGGTATCAAACTGGATTCAGAGTTATTTAAATTTAAGCAGCATAAAATGGAATGCATTTAAAATGAATGGTTAAGTATGAATCATCCTTTTACATGTTATCTACCACAGTGTGTGGGATATTTTCTGAAAAATTAGATATTTACGTATAACCATCAATGAAATAATTATTGCTGCCTGCATTCTATCATTTAAAAACTCATATTAAATATGTTATTAAATGATTTTCTAATGAAAAAGTACAAAGTAAAAGAATTTGGTTTTGACTGACCCACATGTCACGTCATATATGTGGTGTCAGATCTGTTGGTGAGATCACCATCTGTGTCTTTGATTTTCTTTCAGGTGGTGAGGACACAGAAGTCAGGGAGCGTGACGAGATCCGTCACGACAGGAGGAAAGAAAGGCAGCACGACAGGAACATCTCCAGAGCCGCCCCTGATAAGAGGTGCATGCATATTTTACACTTTTGCCCTGAATCATTCATGTTCCGGTAGAACTGGTGCACACATTCCACTTTAACCTACATGATTTAGCGTTATTTTCTGTCCTCTGATCTCACACGAGTCCTCCATGTGTTCAGTGTCACATCAGGCACCTTTTAGTGAAACAAACTGACGCATCCTCTATTCAGACCAAGCTTGTCATACTTCTTAAAATGCATTTAATCTGTAGTTGTAATTGCTTTAATTATTCATGCTTTTCCCTCAAAAGATGTTCGTGTGACGATTCCCCAAACTCCCAGTTTGAGACTTGTGTAATGTAGTGTGATGAGTGTGGCTGATGAGGTGCTAATGTGAGTTTAACTGATGTCAGTGTGATTTTGGTCTGTTCAGGTCGAAACTACAAAGAGATCAGGACAGGGACATCAGTGAGCTCATTGCCCTGGGCCAGCCAAACCCCCGTTCCTCCAGCGAGGCTCAGTATGACCAGAGACTCTTCAATCAAAGCAAGGTAATCAACCCTTGGGATTTGCTGATCTCAGATTATTGATTTTAGGTCAGTAAGGAGATCATTAAGATGGGAAGGTGCTTTTGGCTTTTTGTTTAGATTATTTAGGTGTGCAATTAAACACATGAAATAAAACTAATCTTTTAATGGTAATATTGTTGATCTTACTGTGAATGATTTATCTGCGTTTAAGACAAAGAATCTATAAACTTTCGTCAAA
>JAFVLL020010803.1:23425-63762 GCA_021397915.2 Tor tambroides
TCCAAGTTTCATTTCTATAGTATTGTCCCTTGAGAATATATACTAAAATGGTTGCTGAAATGTGAGGGGTGTACTCACTTTTGTGAGATACTGTATATGCAATAGTTCCACTTTAGCACTATCAAATATACTTCAGTACACCTTTGGTTGGACTTCAGCACTACTTCTGCACAATTATAGTGCATTAAGTACAAAATTAGTTTAGTAATTTAGCAGACTTGAAGTATTCCAGTTTAGTATACTAAAAGTACAATTGCAGGGTATTTTTATTAAGTACATAATGTGTAACTGTATTTGCAGTATACTGAGCATGAAATATATGTATTTCTAATACATTTTAGTATATTTTTCACTAGGGTAGTAATATAGTTGCATTTTTTTTTTTTTTTTCACATTTCGTTTTTACATGGTCTAAATTAATTGCAAATGTGAAATACAAGCAGATGCTGTTTTAAATGGAAAGTAATCACCACCCTGAAATTAAGCAAGTTGTTTAGACTGGATTAATCAATAGTCTTTAAATTGTTTGCCCGAGTAATTGGATGACCCTGGTCTCCATTAGAGTCTTTGCCATGAATTCTCAATGACAGTGTCCCCACAATAAGATATCACACCATTGATTAATTTCACAGACAGAAATGGATGACTGACAGGAGGACGAACAAGATGTGACAGATGTGATTGTTGTAGCTGATGGTGTGCACTGATGACAATGTCTGTTCTCTCAGTTGTATCTTATGTCACATACTTTTTGTTAGAAGATAACATGCTATTTTTTATAGGAGAAAAGTTGGGGTATGAGTATTTAAATTTCTATGCTGAATACAGTTGTATAGTATCATGAATAGCAATGCTTTTCTTAGTTTTGTTGTTTCATTTAAATATGAACATTTGTGAGATTTAGACAGACTAAACAGTTTTGTGTTGTTGTTGTTGTTTTTTTAATCTAATTTTGTGTCTGGAAAATGGTTTTCTTTGACATTGTAAAAACTGATGTTCTTATGTTGAAGTGTAAAGTTAAAATTAAACCTTTGTGATAAGATGCCCTCCCAGAATTGGCACAGAAAGTCTTGAGTGGCATGTTGTTGCAAGTGTTATTATTTTTATTTTATTTTATTTAATATTTACTGTAATTCATGATATTATTATTAAAAAATTCCATGGGGTACATTTCAGACATCTTCGCTATATATTAAAACCCATAGGCTAAATGAATGAAATTTGAATTCAGAATATTGCTATTATGACATATCTTCAAGTAAAATATTGACAATTAAACTTCATATACCTTTATTTAAGTCATTGAATAAATTTACCATCCAGATTAATCTCTTTTACTGGGATTCTCTCTTGTCTGTTATCATTTATACAATTAACTAAATTGTCAAAATACAATTTAAGTAAAATAGTTGATTTAGTATTTTATATTAATGACACTTTAAAATATATTAATAAGAATGATATCAACAGTCATTTATACATCATGGAAATGTTTACTCTAGGGGCTTCATGTTATAATCTGCTTCCCTTAATAACACATTGGTTGATGTATCATCACCCCCACCATCCTGCATGTGTATGTAGGCCTAAGTATGTTTCAATTTAGACTAAAAGTAGATGCACATTGTAAATTGGCATCTTCCGCCATTCTACCATATAGTATCACTATAGATTTTTTATGTTATACCAGTTACATATGGTATAATGCGCCTATATAAATTCCGTACAATATATTCTGTATTCTTTAAATGCATATTTTTCAAGTGAATTATCCTTCTCTTTCCCAAACATCGCGAGACGGTATTTCAGTGGCGTGACGTCAGAACGCACAGAAACAGTCAACATGTCGCTGGCGAGGTAAGTCTCACTGAATCTCTTTTTATGGTTTTATGTTTCAACTTTGCATTAAAGGTAAATATTAAGAGGTTTACGTTTTTTTTTATTTGTCCACATGTGATTTTTGTTGTTCTTTTGCGTTCTTTATTAGCTGAGTTGCGTTATTTGATGCGCTGAGGCCTGCGGTCTTGTGCTCTTTGTATCACAGTGATGCTAAGAAGCTAATGCTACGTCAACAGCAAAGCAAAAAATAACGTTTTTGATACATAGATAAATATCAAATACGCGAAAAATGTCTGTTTCATCCATATCCATGCTCATAAAATTTGTTATAAAAGGCTTAAAACATTTGTTACTTCTCCATTCCTAAAGGCAATAGGTACCTCTTGTACGTTAAAGAGACGTTTGTTGTAGCCTAATGTGCCTCTGGTTGAAATACACGGTGTTCACAGCTTCTGCATCATACGCCCATATACTGTGTATGGATGTTTGGAATGTATGTATGAAAGTTTACATCCAGTATATAGGGATGACCTGATGATTTGATATTTTCTGTTTTCCTCACTTGCTGCTTTTTTTCTCCATCTTGTAGTTTTCTCCCTGCACCCACCCAACTGTCCCAGGACCAGCTGGAGGCAGAGGAGAGGTCTCGTGTTCAGAGGTCCCAGTCCACTGCTTTGGTCTCCACCCGCAGAGAACCTCCTCCTTATGGCTTCAGAAAATCATGGGTGCCCCGGTCACTAGAGGTACAGCACAGGAAATATGTGTATAATATATGTTAGACATACATGCTATGCGCTTCTGATTAACTGGAAGGTGTGCACTAATGTATTGAATGCACAGGTAGTTCCAGTCAATCACATTCGACATTTATATGAGGTCTTCATCATTGTGTCTGAGTTAAGGTGTGCAAAGTTCTAACAAGTTAAATAAGTAGTTAGTGTTGTTCTTTGCTTCTGTGTTGTGCATTCAAATGCACACCTCACTGGGGATTGTCCCTAATATATACATTTTAAATGTGAGTGCTGTTTAAAAACTAAACTTGGACAAAACTGAGTGAAAAAAGAGTGTCCTCTTTGAATTCACACAGTCAGTAGGCGCTTTCACACCAGAGGAACCTTTTCATAGTTCTTAGAACTATTGGCGGAAGTTTCCGCAGTGTGAACATGCCAGAAAGCAGGAACTTCCGCCAGGAACTAGGAACGTATTTAGTTCTAGGAACTCCATTTGGGGGAACTAACTTAGCTCTTACTTCAGAGTAGGGTCTAAAACAGTTCTATAGGAACTATCGTAACCGCGTAAGTGTACGCTGATTGGCCAAACGCATAGGAAACACAGGCTACCCAGCATTTTAAAAAAGCCATGTTAAAATATTTACTCCACGAACATGGAGAACAGCTATAACGGAATTTACTTGTTGTGCAGCGTTGTGTTCTTTTCTCAGCCTCGATGATGTGTAACACTGCAAGCTGTCATTGTCAAGTTATCAAAAGTCAGACTTTCATGCCCTTTCAGTTGCGTAAATTGTGCATTTACATTCCATCTCCGTTATAACAAAACCCACGACACACAACACAAACAGCTCCGAATATGGGATCCTCCATTCACCGGTTGTTGACATTTGTAAGACGTCGCTGTCGGCCGCATCAGAGTTCCTGCTGCCGGTGTGAATGCAACCTGGAAAACGGCCCGAGGGAGAAATTGGTTCTCTAGGAACCACCCTGCTGGCTAGTTCCTAGAACTGCGTGGTGCAAAAGCTCCTCATGGCTTTGTTTAGTGGGTGTGTTAAGTTTCCTGTCTTGCTAATTTTTAAATATTATAAACTAATAGCAACAACAGCGTTTTACATCAAAGGTCAGTCCTGAGCAGGTCACCCACCACAGTGGTAGGTAGATGAGGCAAAATTGGAGAAAAAAAAAAAAAAAAAAAAAGCACCTGGATTTGGCTGGTGGCAGGTGTTACGTTTCCTACTCTGATGAAATCATATTGTAAATTGCTTTGCTAATCTTATGTTTGATATTGTTTTCAAGGACTTTGGAGATGGAGGAGCTTTTCCAGAGATCCACGTGGCCCAGTTTCCTCTAGAAATGGGTAGGAAGAAAAGGACCTCCAATGCTCTGGCTGTGCAAGTGGATGCAGAGGGCAAGATCAAATATGACGCCATTGCTAGACAAGGTCAAAACAAAGACAAGGTGCCTCATCATCTTGTGTTGTTGAATTGTTCATATTTACGTGGCTTACAGCTGAGGAAGATGTGATGTCATACAATTTTTTTCTTTTTTTGGAACAGGTCATATTTAGTAAATACACAGACATGCTTCCTAAGGAAGTGCTAAACGAAGATGATCCTGAGCTGCATAAACCTGATGAAGAGGCAGTACAAGAGGTGAGGTCGACAAAGAACAAAAAGTAAATTGAAATAGTTTTCTCACAATATTGTTGTTTTATTAATGACTTAGTAGACAGAAACAGATCTGTTAGGCTTCATACACAGCGTTGTCTGACAGATTCTGGTCTAAAACTTGAATACAGTGGGATTTTCTTGACTGGTGTTAAAACAGCATAAACATTATTGGTACTATTGTTGTTGTTTTAAATCGGTTTTAAACAAGCAATAATCCTCATGAATTTCTCATACTTATGAAGTCAAGCCAGCATGATACAACTGTCCTTTTTTCCTCTTGCTGTAGCTTACAGAAAAGACCAGAGCAGCTCTGGAGAAACAGGTCTCACAGAAAATTGCAGCCGCCATGCCTGTACGTGCTGCAGACAAACAGGCCCCAGCGCAATATATCAGGTAAGAGCAGTTCCACTGCAAATGCCCTTAAATTTGGAGTATAAATAAATGCGCTGGGATCAGTAAAGTAAAACCATATTAACAGGATGATGTCGATTACCACAGCCAATTATTTAAAAAAAAAAAAGTGGAGATTGTGCGTGAATTATTCAGTACAAAGTTGTCTAAATCATTCTTTATGAGGTAGGAATAGGTGCAGTTGTCCTTGCATTGCAAGATGTTGTTGATAACTTCACAGAATGTTTTTAAGTGTTCATGTATTGTTTTAAAGGTACACGCCTTCACAGCAAGGACTCGCATTTAACTCCGGAGCAAAACAGAGAGTCATCCGCATGGTGGAAATGCAAAAGGACCCAATGGAACCCCCGCGGTTCAAGTATGTCGCCTTAATCTTTGATTTAAGTGAGTGTGATCTGTGAGGGGAAACTCACAACAAACTCAATGTTTGTGTTTTCTAACAGAATCAATAAGAAAATTCCTCGTGGACCTCCATCCCCTCCTGCTCCAGTCATGCACTCTCCTAGCAGAAAGGTAGGAGTTTGGCTTCCGCCAGCTATTGATCCCAACATCGATAGTAATCAGCTTTGTTTACACTCAGAATCCACAGAAACCTGTCTGGAGGAAATACTTCTGAGAACATCTTAACTAACCTCAAAGTGTCCTTGTTTTTTCCTTTTAGATGACAGTGAAAGAACAGCAGGAGTGGAAGATTCCTCCTTGTATATCCAACTGGAAGAACGCAAAGGTATCACTGAGCCTCCATCAATTATTCATCTTTTTTATTGTTGGTTAAAAAAATATTGACAGTGAATACAACTGTGTTGCTTTCTCACATCTCTCATTGTTGCATCTCAGGGTTATACCATTCCGCTGGACAAGCGTTTGGCTGCTGACGGACGAGGACTTCAAACGGTCCACATCAATGAGAACTTTGCCAAGCTGGCTGAGGCTTTGTACATTGCAGACAGAAAGGTATAGCACCTTCCCATAACACTCTGAATCCAACATTGCTAAGTTTGCTGACTTTTAGGAAGTTAAGAAATCTTCAGAACTCTGTCAACATTACAGAACAGTTTCTCAGATCAAAATGATGTCTGCAGCACTATATGGGGGTAACTCTATCTGTAAAAGAGTAGTCACATGGCTTCTCCGTGATAAATTTGGAGAGTAATTCATTTACTCTTCTAGCTTCAACCTGGTGGAAATGCTCAATTTTTACAATGTAAACAGTTCCCAATAAATAAGAAAATAAATTAAGTTCTTTCTAGGGCTTGCCAATATTTATTTTCCTCTGTTTTGTTGTTACTGATGTTTGTCATGACTCATACTGATGGTTTTTGATTGTGTGATGTGTATAGGCCAGAGAGGCTGTGGAGATGAGAGCTCAAGTAGAAAAGAAGATGGCCCAGAAGGAGAAAGAAAAGAAAGAGGAGAAGCTGAGAGAGTTGGCTAAAATGGCCAGGGACAGGAGAGCTGGTATCAAAGCCCACGGTGACAAAGGTAGAAAAAGAAAAAAAAATCCACACACCATCACTGAATGTCTGCAGTGAGAATTGAGAATGCTTTTTCAATTTTAATTGAATCCTTAGGCAAATTGCTATCAAACTGGATTCACAGATATTTGAATTAGGGATGCACCGAAATGAAAATTCTTGGCCGAAGCCGAACAAAATTAAACACTGGGCCAAAGGCCGAAGGCTGAATACAGAACACGGTTTTTCGCATTTTTTTCCCCATGTAGGCCTATTTTGCCTTTTTTTTTTTTTTTTTTTTTTCCACTATTTCATAAATTAAATAGCCAAAATGTGCTTTTTACTGTTTTGTCCTGCTTTTCAAATAAATAAAAAAATAAATTACAAAACAACAATTTAAAAATATTTACTTAAAATTGAACATTTTTTAACATTCTATCAGACATTATACCAACAAAGCACAATTTAACTTAAAATTAATAAGTTACTAAAATAATATTTGTTGGCCATTTTTGAGACCCCCTTCTTGAATCAGGCATGTATTTTTTACTGTACAAACAAATGCAGCCTTGCTGAGCAGAAGAGACTGCTTTAAAACATTACAATATATTACAGATCCCAATTTGAACACTATGTGTGAATGTTATAATAAATGTATAGAGCTGTTGTAGGGTAATTATTGTTATCATTATTATTGTCTTATTTTTTTATTTTATTTTACAGAACAACAGTAAAATTACAATACTAACATTTATGAATGTTGATGGAGTTGTTGCTTTTTCTTTTTTTTCTTTTTGCTTTTTTTTCTTATTTTATTTTGGCAGAAACCCGCAGGAAGATCTTAGTGCTTCTTTTTGTTGACAACAGCATGCAGATATTTAAATGATTCTCATTACGAATTTGGGAAGATGTTTGTCGCACATATCACATTGTCACATGGCTTTAAAAAAAATGATAAAAATGTTACTGAGCAAATGACAAGTAACAGTGTTTTAGCGCAGATTTTCCTCGCTTTGGACTTTGAACCCTGGCACCGTGAGCTCGTGAAGCGCTGTTTGAATGCATGAAATCCGTGCGTGTATTTGAAAACATAACATTCTGCAGTTTATTTACTAATCGTTTGAGGCCATTTGGCGATTTCAGTCATCACAGTAACCAGCTACGACCAGCTCTTGCTCTTCTCATCGGAGACATGAGATGCAGCGCTAAACTCTCGCTGTCTGTGCTTCGTGCTTGTAATGATTTTTGCGTCTTTCTCTGACAGTTTTAAATACTTTCACACTGCAGACGTGTTTGCTGCATTAGTGCGCGCCTCTATTTGATCGCGTCACGGCATTGTTCGGTACAATTTATTCGGTCTTTTCGCTAATTCGGCCGAACACCGAAAAAGTTTTTTTTTGCTATTTTCGGCCAAACAATTTCGGTTGCCGAACATTCGGTGCATCCCTAATTTAAATTTGATTTTAAAGTTCAAGTAGCATAAAATGAAATGAATTTAAAATGAATTATTCAGTATGAATCATCCTTTTATGTGTTATCAAACACAGTGTATGGGATATTTTCTGAAATATTAGAAATATGTATAATAATGTATAACAATCAATGAAATGGTTATTGCTGCCTGCATTTTGACTGACCCTCATGTCAAGTCATCAGTCTGCTGCCACATCTATTGGCGAGATCACCATCTGTGTCTTTGATTTTCTTTCAGGTGGTGAGGACACAGAAGTCAGGGAGCGTGACGAGATCCGTTACGAGAGGAGGAAAGAAAGGCAGCACGATAGGAACATCTCCAGAGCCGCCCCTGATAAGAGGTACATGCATTTTTTACACTTTTGCCCTGAATCATTTATGTCCTGGTAGAACTGGTGCACACATTCAACTTTAACCTACATGATTTAGCTTTATTTTCTGTCCTCTGATCTCACACGAGTACCACATGTTTTCATTTTTACATCAGGCACATTTTAGTGAAACAAACTGACACATCATCTATTCAAAACAAGCTTGTCATACTTCTTAAAATGCATTTAATCTGTAGTTGTAATCTCTTGAAGTATTCATGCTTTTTCCTCAAAATATGTTTGTGTGAGAATTCCCCAAACTGCCAGTTTGAGGCTTGTGTAATGTAGCGTAATGAGTGTGGCTGTATGTATGAGTTGTTAATGTGAGTTTAACTAATGTTAGTGTGATTGTGGTCTGACCAGGTCAAAACTACAAAGAGATCAGGACAGGGACATCAGTGAGCTCATTGCCCTTGGCCAGCCGAACCCCCGTACCTCCAGTGAGGCTCAGTATGACCAGAGACTCTTCAATCAAAGCAAGGTAATCAACCCTCGGGCTTTGCTGATCTCAGATTACTGATTTTAGTCAGTAAGGAGAACATTAAGGTGGGAACGTGCTTTTGTCTTTTTTTTTAGGTTGTTTAGGTCTGCAATTAAACACATGAAATAAAACTATACTTTTAATGGTTGTGTTGATCTTACTGTGCATGATTTATCTGTGTTTAAGACAAAGATAGAGTCTAAACTTTCATCAATTTAAGAACTTTATCTACCTCTTTAACTTTTCTCCTGATGAATCTAAGACCTTGTGAGCAGGAAGTGTGTTAATATCAAAGCCCTTTCATAAGATCAAATCAAATGTTGAATTCCTAGAAAAATCCTGCTCTACATCATTCACCACAAAATTTTGCATTTTGGTTTCAACCTGAAGTACATGCCAATGCATGTCTTATGCCAATTAATGGTCTAAATGGAAATAAAAATCAAGTTTTGAAACAAAGGACGATCAAAACAGTATTTTTAGACTGGGAAATTAAGTCAATGCATATAAATTTTCCTAGTTATTCAAAATATGTTGACTATAAAATATAAAAAAAATCCAGAAAAGGCTGTTAGATGCAGATTTTATAGCTGTAAGTTTGGCTTTGTGTTTTTTCAGGGGATGGACAGTGGTTTTGCTGGTGGAGAGGATGAGATGTATAATGTGTATGATCAGCCCTTCAGAGGTGGCAGAGACATGGCACAGAATATTTACAGGCCCAGTAAGAATGCAGATAAGGACATGTATGGAGACAACCTGGACACACTCATGCAGAGCAACAGGTATGTAGACACCCGGACTGAATATTTGCATGCGTTAAAAAAAAAGCCATCAGATCAAAAACATTTTAAAAGAAATTAATGAAGATTTGAGTAACGTTCTAGGTAAGATGCAAAGGTGATCGTTACTAAAACTTATACATTTCCTTAGAAAGGCCCTATTTGTCATGTTTGTTTATTGTATTACTGTTACTTCTGGTGCATGCAATTTAACCATGTCCCGTCCTTCTCTAGGTTTGTTCCTGATCGGGAGTTCTCAGGTGCTGACCACGGCCCCCGCCGGGACGGGCCTGTGCAGTTTGAGGAGGATCCTTTCGGTCTGGATAAGTTCTTGGAAGAAGCCAAACAGCACGGAGGCTCCAAAAGGGCGTCCACTAGTGGGCGCTCCAAGGACTACGACCATGAGAAGAAACGCAGGAAAGAGTGAGACACTTCCTGTGTCCACAGCTGCAGTGTCAAATCCTCCCCTCCCCTACTTTTTTGTAGCTGTTAAGTGAATGATGTAATATTAGTAATATGGTATATCATCCATTTTTATTTTTATCATCCTCTTAAATCTCTTTTTTTCCATGTTGTCTTTAACTCAAATGTGTGAACTTAAACCTGTTATACTGCAAAGCCACCCTAATAAATTTCTTGTAGAGGATTACATTTAATGTGAACGATTGTTTATGGAGGGTGTGAAATTTGTCTAAAGTAGTCTCTTAACAGTGCTCCAACTAATTTGGTGGAAGGTGAAATTCATTTTAAATGACTCTCTCCATTGGTCTTATAAATCCAGTCCACAGTGGTTTCAGCTGCTGAGTCTGCTGTTTACATCCAAGAGCAAATTAAGTCTCTCAACAAACGTGTGTTCCCTGAGTTTGTTCAAGGGAGGAAAGATTAGGATTGTTTAGCTAGTTGTAGAGCCTTATAGAGAATGCATAGCTAACATTTTATGCAAAAATGAATCTGTTATTTGGTCTTCTATTAAAGAATAGGTTGAATAATTTTCTAAATAGTTTTCTGTCCCCTAGAATGTTTTAAATGTAAAAAATGGAAAGGACATAATACATTTTATAAGGAATTTATTTAATTTCTTTTTGATTTTACAGAAAGGTTAAAGGGATAGTTCACTTTGAAATTAAAACTTGATATCTTTCAGCTTACCCCAAGGTCATCCAAGATGTAGGTGTCTTTTTTTCTTCAGTAGATCCAATTTTGATATTTTTAGGTCAAACCGTTCTAGTCTGTCAGTCATATAATGGCAGGTGTAGGTCACTGTACCTATAAGAGGGAAAAAGAACATGCACAGAGAAATCCAAATTAAACAATTCCCCATCGTAACTACACATTGATGGCCTAAGACACGAAACGAGCGGTTTGTGTGAGAAAACGAACAGTATTTATATAGTTTTTTACCTCTTGTACACAACCATGTCCAAGTGATCTGAGTGCGTGCACGTATCCGGTGTGTGCGCGCGATCTGGCGCGAGAGATCACTTCCGGCGCTTGCGCAGACTAAGCCAGAGCGCACGCATCCGGTGTGTGAGCGCACTCTGGCTTAGTCTGCGCAAGCGCCGGAAAGCGCTGGAAGTGATCTCTCGTGCCAGATCGCGCGCACACATGTCACACACCGGATGCGTGCGCTCTGGCTTAGTCTGCGCAAGCGCCGGAAAGCGCCGGAAGTGATCTCTCGCGCCAGATCGCGCACACACACGTCACCGGATGCGTGCGCGCACTCAGATCACTTGGACATGGTTGTGTACAAGAGGTAAAAAAACGATATAAATACTGTTCGTTTTCTCACACAAACCGCTCGTTTCGTGTCTTAGGCCATCAATGTGTAGTTACGATGGGGAATTTTTTAATTTGGATTTCTCTGTGCATGTTCTTTTTCCCTCTTATAGAGACAGTGACCTACACCTGCCATTATATGACTGACAGACTAGAACGGTTTGACCTAAAAATATCAAAATTGGATCTACTGAAGAAAAAAAGACACCTACATCTTGGATGCCCTTGGGGTAAGCTGATAGATATCAAATTTTATTTTCGAAGGGAACTATCCCTTTAAACACTGAAAATAGATTTGTTGTGGGGGGAAAAAAGCATTCAGAAATTGCAAGAAGAATTAGCAAGTAATGCATTTAATATGAAGTAGAAAGTAGGAAAATAGAAAGACTAAAAATGTATTTTCTTGTAAAACGTACTCCAATGATTTTTAATTACAACTTTTTCTTTTTTTTTTTATAGTGAATGTACCAGTTGGCTTTGATATTTAAAAATGGTGACAATATCATTAGCATTTTTAGAGCAAGTAATCAGTGTATATACTGCTGCTTACCATCACACAAGCATTTAAGAAAAACAAAAGAGCATATGGATGAATAGTGACAGTGATGAAGAAATGTAATGGTGTTATAATTAGGTGTCATTATCAGAATGTCTTTTTTCATGAGATTAGTTGACTGCTATAGCTACAAATAGGCTTTTCTATGAAAAGTTAGAACTTAAAAGTTGATCAAGACCATAAATTGCACAATTTCCTTTAAACTTTTGAGTAGTAATAAGTGCCCCTAATATATCTGAAACTGCAGAATTTCTCTTCATAATACTGAATGATTTCATTATATGCAGTAATAATATCATCTGCCATTATTTAGAGCTATATGTGTATGCCAGGGATGCAAGAAACTCACTAAGACTCATGAGGTCAATCTAACTCAAAGATGTCTTTCTGAAAGATCATCTTTGATTTAGCCATTTGTTACACATTGTAAATGTCCAATACAGAAGCTGCTAATATGATTTAGGTTTCCTAATTTAAACATTCTATGCTTGAGTAATTTCAAGAAGTTTTAAATGCCTAGAGTTGAATTATTTCTCGAAAAATGAGCCCAGTTTACATAATGATTAAATATCCCCAAGGAATTTAAAGGACCAATAAATAAAAGCAACTTCTCTGCTCCAAAAATTGTATCACTGGATCTATATCACTGGAAATTTAGCAACCACAAGGTCCACTGTTAAATTAATTTGTAGTTTTATTGCTCATGTTTCACTGGCTAATTTTAAATGTATATGGCACTTGGGGAGGATATAGTGATATAAGGCCTGAAAATTGTCATTTCTTTAATATCACTTAAACGCTGCTATGTATAAAGCATTATCAATGTGAAGTTATTGTTTTATTATTATTATTATCTACCAGTAAGAGCTCAGGTTAACTCATTTTACAAAAGTTTTCCTTGTGTGCAGATTCTGGAAATATAGTAATGTGTTTCTGCAATGTATTTTTTTTTTCTTTAGATTTTCAGGAGGACATACGGAGGAAGTGTTATTTCTACAGTAATTGTCTCTTTTATAAAGGTCTTTAGAATCCAGTCAAGAACTGATATGCTTAATACATCAAGGCAGAATCTATGTGTTTTATTACAGCCAAACACTCATTATCAAAATATCCTTTCTCATTTTGTTTCTCATTTCAATTCAGCATTGTCCAGGTTTTCAGGTGTATTTAATTCTTCAGGACAGGCAGATAATGAGTCCTCACTCTTCTGTTGTTTGTATTTCTAAATGCATAGAGCAAGAAAAATGAGTTCCTCATTGATGACAGCCTAAGGAAATTGGTTCTTTTGCAAGCTTTTGTATGGTTGTGAAGAACAAACAACCAGCACATTGTTTTGTCATAATGGAAACTTTGGCAAGCAGACAAAAGCTAAGATTGATAGGTTCTTATCTGCTGTCCATGGAGGAACAACCAGCAATATTCCAGGCTGGTTGTTTCAATCCATTGAGCAAAAACCTTTTTGTTCTTTTAGAGCAGAGACCAAAACAGCATTCAAATACCATTCAGCAGCAAGTCTGGAGCTCCAGAGTGCTTCAGAAAAGAAAGTCATCGTTGTGTCAGTCAAACAGAGCCCTCTTTAAAATTAACCGGTAAATAGCCAATTATGTGTTTACTAAGAAAACTTTACTTAGAGTTTATTGGTGCTTCTATGGCCACTTTTGGCCCTGTGTGCTTAAAAATTCAGTTCCTTCAAAATGCACTTGTCCAATGTTAAAGACATCACAGGAGAATTGTCTTTCTTTCCTTTAACTGTACTAAACAAATGTGTTTTCCACATTAAGGTGGCATTTCTATGGAAACCCATCTCCGCCACTGAATAAAAAAATAAAAAAGGTAATTGCGACTTTTTATCTCACAATTCTGACTTTTTTTCTCAGAATTGCATGATATGAACTCGCAATTGCGAGTTATGAAGTCATAATTGCGAGACATAAAGTCACAATTCTGAGAAATAAAGTCAGAACTGCAAGATATAAACTCACAATTCTGACTTTTTTTTCTCAGAATTGCGAGTTTATATCTTGCAATTCTGACTTTATAACGCGCAATTGCGAGTTTATATCACGC
This sequence comes from Tor tambroides, assembly GCA_021397915.2. Classification (NCBI taxonomy): domain Eukaryota; kingdom Metazoa; phylum Chordata; class Actinopteri; order Cypriniformes; family Cyprinidae; genus Tor; species Tor tambroides. The sequence goes on from JAFVLL020010803.1 coordinate 37,034, forward strand.
AATTCTGCAAACACCAATGACTTGTACATATGGATACAGTCATTTTAGACACTTCCAAAACTGTTGCAACAGAGATGGAAATACAATTTTTAAATACATGAATTATGTTCCCATCGTTGTTGCCACAGATTTGGAAGTGCATTTTTCTGTTCTAAAGAAGGGGTGTCCCAATACTTTTGTCTATATAGTGTATGTACAAGTCATTGGTGTTTGGTGATGAGTTTTTGGCTCAAGGTCTGCATTTACAGTCACACCAGAGGTGTTAAACTGGGATTAGGACTTGGTTTTATGCAGACCAGTCAAGTTCTTCCACACTGACTGAATCAACAATTTTCTTTTTGAACCTTGCCTTATACACAGAGGCATTGTCATGTTAGAATAGAAAAGGGTCCTGTCCAAACTGTTGCTATAATATTAGAAGCACACAATTTCCTAGAATATCATTATATGTTTTAACATTAAGATTTGTACTCATAGAAATTACTAAAGTAGTCAAACCTGTTCATTAGAAGGGGGCGACCCAATACTTTTGGCAATATAGTGTGTGTATGTATATATATATATATATATACAGGTACATCTCAAAAAATTAGAATATCATGGAAAAGTTCTTTATTTTTTGTAATTTAATTCAAAAAAGCAAACTTTCTTATATTCTAGATTTATTGCACACAAACTGAAATATTTCAAGAGTTTTTTGTTTTAATTCTGATGGTTACAACTTACAGCTTAGGAAAATTAAAAATTCAGTATCTCAAAAAAATGTGAATATTTTCTCAAAGATCAATATGAACAAGATCAGTTGGTAGACTTGCTTTTATTGTTGGTTTATTGCATCATTTCTCATGGTGTCTGTGTGTGGGGTGTTCAGCCATGATGAATGTAATGCTGTATGAAATGCTGTATGCTTTCACAGAAACTGATGTTCACTGAGCTCTTTCCTAGTAAGAAGGAGGTGGCTTGTCCAAATATTCTCATTGGGAACTCTTCCAAAAACAAGGAAACAATCATATTAACATCTGGTTAAAAATCTTAAAGGCCCAGCTCAATGCAAGCTTAACAGAAGTGTGCATAGCAGCATAGAGGAAGTAAGGTCTGTGGTTGACACAAGCTCAAGATATTTTCACATTTTATTCTACAGCATAAAATACATCAGTAATACCCCTTGTGATTTTTTAAATAGCTTCTACTTGTCTTGAAAATGTAAATGAAAAATGTGGATGCAAACAAAGGGCTAAATTGGACTACAGAGATTGTCAGGACATTAAACGTCCGGTTTTACAGCCTCATTGTCACACTCTTGCAAACTATTTTAACTTAAACTTAAAGGAAATTTTTTTTTTAATAAAATGTGAAATAGTTGCCAGAAGCTTACTGGTGGTGACATTGCAGTCATGCAACCATGGTTTAGCTTGTTTATAGGCTACGTCTGCATTTTTATTTTTAGTGATGTATTTAGGCTTCAAAATTCATAAAAGTTGTGTTCATTTCTGAAGATTTTCATTATGAAGTAAACATCTAAGAATCATAAACTGTCGTTAGTTAAATTGTTTATTTTCTGCAATAATCTAAAAGCCAGCGGGGAAAAAAATTGTTTTATTGCAGAAGGAACCTGGGTGATGCTAACATCAGAGCTGGCCTACAAAAATACATCATCACTGCAGCACTCTATTGGCACATATTTTCTACAAGGAGAATCATGTAGATTAAAACAGTAGCGGGCTAAGAACTGATCCCTGGGGAACGCCACAACTTAGAGATTGATTTGAGGATTTGTTTATGGGAAAATAAGCAAACTTCTTTCTGTTATTCAGATCAAATGAACATGAATGTCATAGAGCAGACAAAAAGACATTACAGGCCCATAAATAAACAAAAAGGAAATGCTATACTGGTACTATTAGAACTATTCAAAGGACAAAATGCAGGAACATATAGCTACTTGAAAGTACATATAACTGTGGCTAAGGGGCAATGTCTGTATTTATTTGTTAGGATTTAGACAGGAGTTTCTTGAGGAATGGAGTGGAGTAGTAGTTCTGACAGAAATGTGCTTGAGGCAAAGATATCTGGTAATCACTATATTAGTATATTACACAGACAGTTTTTAAAAAGGGGGTGGATGTGTAGTCTGGTTGACTAAGATGATTTAATATCATTTGTAATTAAACAGGATGGGCAGGTAGGAGTGAACACAAAAAAATAAGGGAGATCCAAATTATAGAATGAAACAATTCAATATTAAATTAAAATGTAAAAGTGAACTGAAGAAATTATAGGCCATCATGGTTAAATTAATTTAGCTATGGGACTATGCTAGAAAGCAGGGAAGGGTAAAAATTCAGCATTTAAGAACTGTCTCTATCAATTTTTGAGTTGGGATGTAAATTAGCCAGGCTGTACAGGATGCTTAACTGGAATTGAACACCATCACACAAAAGTTTTAAACAAAACATATATAATTGCATTAATTTAGGCAAATTATTTTCATTAGACATTCAAGTTATTTAAATTCAATACTATCAAAGCAATTAACAGACATCAAAACAGATTTTACAATACACCACATTTTTCTTCAGAATTAAAATGGCATTCTGGGAAGTGTGCTTCCTCAATGGTTCATAAACTTGAGGGCTATAAAAATTATTATATTATTATTTTTTTTCAAATGCATAAATGTACATACACAAAATACTATACAAACATAAATACAAACTATAGGTGAACAAATTAAAAGGTTTTGGACTTTTTTTATTTGATTTTAATTCTGCTTCAAATTCCAATTTGACATACAGTTTGGTTTGATAATTTGGGAATTGAATTGCAATACATTCATTTATTTCTGAATGGCACACAACCCTGAAGCACACAAGACCAGTTTTCTTGTAAAACTGCTCGTCACGTTTATAGCCTGGAGCTCTGCAATGTTACAAGGAAAGGAATGAGAGTGTGTTGAGAGTGTAATCTTAAAGTGTAAAGATTTAGAAATAGTTCAGTTCTATAAAATCACATCAGGACAATAATCTTAATTTGCAGAGACAATAATCAGTCATTTAGGTTGATTTCTTTGAAATGGGTAAACAACCCTGCCAAAAAAAAAAAAAAAAAAAAGTTGCATGTTTAAGTTGCATGCAAGAATGAAAAGTTGATGTTTATAATAATAGAGATAACCAACTCTATATAATAAAAGACTCCTCAGGTCTGAGAAAAGTTACATAATGAGGTTGCACATAAAGGGCAACCTTATTATGTAAAGACCTCCACTCTACAGGTGGAGCACTGCTGTACGCTATGCACTATACTATACCTACAGGCCATGAGTCTGCATCATAATGATGCCAAATTGTCATCATTGCAATCTGAGAATATGTGACAGTGATGAAAACCATGACAGAGGTTAATTAATTTCTTTTTCCTTGGGTTAAGTACATACTAACATAACAGTATGCTCTAGTTGACTTTGTGCTGTTGGAATGTGTCCCTTAGAGCATTTCCTTCACTTTATTGCCTGTAGCTTTTAAAATATAACCTATTTCTTATCAGTCAAGCTATCTGAGTTAATGTGTGAGTGTTTATATAACAGGAAACAAACCCCACTAAGTGTTACCTTCTGATGTAGCCAAAGAAGCCTCACTTTGGAACCTATTGGAAGGAAAAGACTGTTGTTTTGGATTGCTATACAGCAGTATATTACTGTATTTAAGAATATTTTGTGGTATTTGTAGTGTTCTGTCATGTAACTGGAGAGCAACGCTTTGTTCTTTGCAACCTGAGGATGTTTGTCCAGAGCACTTCTGAGCTCCATGGGAGCAACCACTTTCCAAGAACATGAACGTGTTGTCAATGGGATAAAATAAATTTTAATAATTCATTTTTAAAGCAAAAAATCCCATTGATTTTGAAGTGAGAACTGATGTGTTAGATAAGCTATTATCTAACATTAAATTAATAAAGCATAAGAAGTATCTACTTTAAAACACAAATGTTTTTCTTTAATTATTGAGAAATAATATTTTGTTAATAACTACAAACCAACATTTGGTGCCAAAGCTAGACCGAGGAAGTCTATAATACATGAAGAAAGCTATTAGCATTCCATTCATCTTCTGCTGGTGTAAGACGTGTGTGACGTAAAGCGTATGTGATCTTGCTCTCAGTTCTGGACACTTGTTTATGAGCTATGCCACCTCAGTCATAAAGGTGAGTGGCCTATGACTAATCAGTGAACAGGAAATTATGTCATAATGCTGTTTGGCTTATGGCACCATGAGAATACAAACTCCTAAGCCTTTCACCTGCAACTGTCATGAGTGATGACATCAAAGGTTGTAGACCCAAAAAAAAAAAAAAAAAAAAAACTGGAGAAAGTTGTCCACAGAAGGTGTAGTTAGGGCCAACCTAACTAGCTAAACTCAGAATTACAGCAATGTATTTATGTATGGATGTATGTATTTCTGTATGTATGTTGTGCTGGCTAATATGGCAGTCATCTTAGATTTATACTGGATGCAGGATTATGAAATAGTTTCCCTTACAAAAGCCATTTGCAGTCTGCATAAACAGACATTTATGAGTACTGTTTGCTCATATTACACATTTAAGCTAAGCTTTCAAAAAAAATTACAGTGTACACTACAGTCTCCATGCTTACAGCATCTTGGACACCAGTATTTTAATGATTCATAAAAGATCAATTACTGCCTGACCATCTGAGATTTTAGTATGAATATAAAGGTTATATTTTCAGTAGTATTACAGCACACCTTGAGTGTAGGCTATATTAGCATTGTTTGTTGTTTGCTTGTGCAGCTAATAGAGCGTTTGAACCCAAAAACTGCAATGCGTGATGTCAGACTTAACAAGCCAATAGTAATATGGTAATAAGGTCATGTGATCTTTATATGGCAGCCCCCATATGAGGCAACCCATGTACTCCATCTAAAACAAAACAGGTTTTATTAAATGAATACAAATGGTGACAATATTCTCATATGTTTTTACTTTTTTAGCCTTTAACCTATAGGAGTGATTGATTTAACTTTATTTTTATTAAGGTTTATTGCTAGAATCTGGTGAATTCAAGGTTTTAAACTTTAACCAAACATGTCTCAAATTGAGTTAAGGTTAAACAAAAGAACATACAATGTTTAGTTTCACCTCCTGAGACTCATTTTTCCAAGGTTAATGCCCTTCTTTCGCTGAAAGAACAGAAAAACATGTCACAGAAAAATTTTAACTAAAATTTTGAAAGCAGATGTTCTGTATGAAGCCTTAAACTCTGAAAATCTTAGTTTCTTAAATTTGTAATTAGGGCATGCAGTTGTCTTAGTCACTGACATGAAAAAAAAGTCTTTTCACAAAACAGATCTCGCAAATGTTTACATTAAGGTAGATATTTAACGTATAGGTCAGAGTTTCCATTACTCTAGCGCTTATCTAGCATCCAATAATAAAAGGCGTAATGTGTGACGTACAGAAAGAAGGTTGGGTTGTTTACGCCCTTGGTTAATGACGTCAGTTGGCGATGAATATTTACTATAAACCACGCCCACACGGCGTTGTTCATTGGCTCATTGGCTGTGAGTTCATGTGGAAGGCGAGGTCTTTCCTGTAATCTAGGAGTGGGCGTAGCTTTATCATTCGACGGTTTTGGAGGATACAGGAAATCCAGTGAGATAACCCAAGTGAAGCCGGAGACCCAGCACACATCGCTGGCCTGTCATGACGCAAAACTCCGCTAGTAAGCTTTTAAATGGAGATACCGTACACCGGACGAAACAAGGCAATAAAGCGGGCGGAAATGGGTTCGTGAAGAACCACTGCTTGTTCCAGCAGAAACGGTTACGCCGCCCGGCGGAGAAGGTGAGGCCGCCTCCTGTGCTACATACACCCGGAAACACACAGGAGCCGCTTATGCTGTTACTATGAGTTAAATTAGAATAGAAATATTTCTGTTTTATATTACGTTTCCGAGTTTGATTTAGGAAAGGAGCGTTCATTTGGTTTGTATTCGTGTGTAGGGAGGGGGTGGTTGGGTGTGTACCATGGTTTCAGTTTTCTGTGAAGTTTTCGTGTGTTCAAACATTTAACCGTTACATATAGCATCGTCTTCCACGTATATTTTAAATGTACGAAATGCTATTTAATGTCATTCAGTTACTTTTAAAAATTAATTTAAATAATTACATTATTTATTAAAAATGGCCTTGTCTTTTTTTTTTAAACAGTTAAACCTCTTTTTTTGGAATATGTTTATTTATTTATTTGTATATTTTACTCAGCAGCAATCAAATTATGATGGTAAAAATATGAATGATATGATGATATTACAATTTTCATGATACACAGAATGAGGCTAATTGAAGATGCAACATTTTAATACCACTGCTGGAGAACATTTGTCTAATTGAACATTTGACTCAAGCATTATAATTATTGAATGAAATATAGCCCTTGTGGCAACAAACCCATGGTCTCCTCATTAAAGTGCCTGAAGCCTACTCAACAGCGCAGAAAAAATAATAATAAGTGTCATCCTCCTCCTAGCTGAAACAGTCCCTGACCTGCAAACTGAAGTTTGTGTTTGTTCTCTATGGGTGTTGTGCACATATGGTGAACTGCTGTTTCATGTCATAGCTGCTACTGTACTGCGAATTTTACTACAGTTGGAGCTCTGTGTTGACCAATCAGCATCCATAAAAAAAGTCATTAGTTAATGTTCGTTCAAGTAGTTGGACATGTACTGAAACTTTGATTTCACATCTTCAGATCTTTCAGTATTTTCACATTCAAATATAAATAATTACTGATCTGTTAGACATTAAGTCATCAACAAACATTATATAATAATGAAAGTTGAGGTTATTGTATAATGCCCACGTTTAATGCTCAACAATGAAAAGCATCAGCAGCCCATTGCGTTGAGATGAATGGTTACGAGATCAAATGAATTGTCTGGGGTTAGTGTTTGGTTGTCTCTGTTTGTATTGACATAAGCATGGAAAATAACAGTGTAGTGTTCTGTCATGTAACTGGAGAGCAACGTTTTGTTCTTTGCAACCTGAGGATGTTTGCCCAGAGCACTTCTGAGCTCCATGGGAGCAACAATTTTCCAAGAAGATGAACGTGTTGTCGAACTAGTTTTTCTTGTCCTGGGTCCTTCATCATCAAAATGGACCTATGGGTCAGGTGTGCAGTATTGTTTTTTAAGCTTACAGTAAATGTAACATGCTAAACATGCAAAGTAGGTCTTGCTAGTATTTTGATTATTAATGTAATATATTTATACGTTAAAAAGTTAATAAGATTCTTTTCTGTGAATCAGGTCAAACGATCGGTTTCAGTGAATCGATTCAAAACTGAGTTTGAACGACTTGTTTGTCTAATAGCTCAAAAATGGGATTTTTCATTTAAAATGTTTTAGTAAAATGTATATGTAAATATATTAACCATATACCATATAATTACCTTATTTATTTATTTAAAAAATGAGGCAAATATTAGAAAATGACTCTTAAGCCATTTAGAGAAAAAGTATAGAAATATAGGGCTCTATAATGAAAATCATTAAAATATCTCATCCTGCCCTACTGTAAGTAGTTTCAGTAGTTTGAGTGAACATTTCCAATCCTTATTACAAGAAGGTTTGTCTGCCTTGTTTCAGGAAGCAACATTTACTGACTGACTTTGGAAACTGAACAAATATAAGACTTTCCTGTATTTAGCAATGCAGGTTTTCCCGCAAAGGCTTTCACACTCAGCACTGACACAAACTGTGTTAACCCTGATTTAACTGAGCTTTACGTAAGATGGCTGATTCAGGGATCTGGAATAGTAGGATCAAGCCATTCCTTACCGGAAGGGCAGGTTTTAGAGTGGATGCAGTTAAGAGAAACATGAGTTTGATCACATGCTGCTGTTAAGGGCAAACTCTGGTTCATTTGCTTGGCCGGAGTGGTAAATGGAGTTCTGCTCTTCTGATCATCTCTGGTGTCTGTAACTAGGGCTATGCAATTAATCGAATTCGATTAATTGCACAGCCCTATCTGTAACCTCATGTTTGAAGCTGTTAGCAGTTTCATTCCCAACTACAAAGTTACTATAGAGAATGTAAGTATGGGTGACTACCAGTTTAATTCATTCAGGGTGTTGTTAGATAGTTGCTTTCTAGCCCAACTTAAAAGAGCCCATCCCTAAACTTTATTATTCATTATTCTGGTCTCTATGTGTACTCTTTCAGTGCTCCACCTGTTATGAAATGATTTGTCTTTAATCTAGTGTGGACAAATTAAATCTACTGTAATCTGTTCTTTTATCAGACTAGCTGTACATTAATGTTTTATGCTGTTTATGTTTGCTTTGGTGAATTTTGTAATGTTTAGATCAGTGGATCCCAAACCTGTCCGGGACCCCCTGCCCTGCACATTTTGTATGTCTCCCTAATCAGACACACCCAATTTAGTTCTTGCAGTCTCTAGTAATGAGCTGATGAGTGGAATCAAGTGTGTAGATAAGGGAGACATACAAAAGGTGCAGGGCAGGGGGGCCTTCAGGACAAGTTTGGGAACCAGTGGTTTAAATATTAATTTTTCAATGTAGATTCACTTCATATTAATTTTTCCCCACAGAACCATCATGCTTCATGCACTTCCCTTTATAAAAAGCCATTTGTGGAGTCGTTTGAGGAGACACCGCTGCTGGTTGCCGTCCTCACCTACATGGGCTACGGCATCCTTACCATTTTTGGCTATCTGCGAGATTTCCTGAGGGACTGGAAGTTTGAGAAGTGTCATTTGGCCAGAGAGAGAGAAGAACAGAAGGTACGGTATAACATATTTGTGGTGCTTGCCTGACTTTTATTTATTTCATGCTTCCCTGAGTAATGTATTTCAAATAACAGATGTTTACATGTAATCCTCAAGACAAAATAACTGAATTTACACTAAAGGCCTTGTTTATAAGTTTAAATACAATTTTTAAAACTTTGCATTGTCACCTGGATGGTCAATGCCTATTTAGTGCTGTTTTGTAATGCTAGTTAACGAGTCCCTTGTTAGTCCTGTGCAGTTAAACTGACTGCTGATGTTTTAAACCATCTTTACCGTAATAAACAGGAAAATAACAGAATCATTGATGCAAACTTAATCAGATATGAGACAAATTCAAATTCTGCTGCAAACCTGCTCTAAAAAGACAAGTGTTATTATTCAACTCCAGTCAGTTCAGTGTAGATTCACTTCAGCATGTGTGTAAAGTTCATCAATCATGAAATGAGTTCAATTCAGCTATAAGCGGCTCTACAGAAGACAATTGTGTTGTTATTTAGCTCGAGTCAGTTCAGTTCAGGTCAATAACATTGATGTTGCAAAATTCATCAATTTTAAGTCAATTTAAAGCAGTTCTACAGAAGCGGACAGTATCATCCATCATCCAGCTTAAGTCAGTTCAAGTTTTGTTCTCATCTGATGGTGTCAGTGCAGTCAAAGTGTCTTTTAAACCCCAACTAAGCAAGCCAAAGGCGATCAGTGGCAAGAAACGCCATCGGGTGATAGAAATGGAGAAAAAAAACCTTGGGAGAAACTAGGCTCAGTCAGGGGGCCAGTTCTCCAGGATGCATCACTAGTCATGTTTGTGGATTGATATTATTCAAAAATAATTTAAATGTAGTGTTATGTTTTTGCTTTCAATGCTTTGTTTCCAGGATTTTGTTCCACTGTACCAGGACTTTGAGAACTTCTACACCAGGAATCTGTACATGAGGATCAGAGACAACTGGAACAGGCCCATATGTAGCGTCCCTGGAGCCAAGATGGACCTTGTGGAGCGAGTCACACCTGACTACAACTGGACCTTTGAGTGAGTGTCACATTGTGCCGACACACCAGGATGTTGGATCCAGCGTAGCAGATCCCGTCAGAAGAGATGTGTTTTGACTGATATCCAAATTAATCAACAGGGTTTTGTCTGATACCCAAAATCCATTAACAGAGAAACCCTGATATCCAAACTAGTCAGCAACTTACTCTTCCATCAGCCCAAGAGAGAGGACAAGAGCAGGTCTTCATCTGAACAGCACATATTTGACAAGTGTTATTATACCAAAGCATAGGCAACAGAAAATTGCTGCTTCACAACATTGCCCCTTGATGTTAAAAATCTTGAGATGAAGACATTCGCTTATTACTTACTTGTGAAGACAACAGAGCAACCAACATTAGATTAAACAGTGATAGAAAATTACATATTACAATTACATCTTTCAAAAACTTATATAAAAAACAAATATAAACTATTCCAAAATTCTGACCAGTAATCTATATGTGGAAAGTAATATGACAGAGATAATGACAAAATAGCATGAATGAAGTGCAGCACAGATGTATGTTAGTGCACACACAAACACACATTTCTTTTAAGAGTCCTTAGATCATTCATGAGCTGGATACAATTGGATACTGTGTGTGGTACACGTACAGTTATGAATATGGAGTTTTAGAGGTCTTATATTCTCTCTTTTAAATGTAATGTCATTTTTCTTAGTATTAATTTTTATTATTATTTTTCAAATGGTCAGTTTATTTCATGTTAATTTTGTTTTTGCCTGCAGACACACAGGGAATGTTCTGAAAGATGTTATTAATATGGGCTCATATAACTACCTCGGCTTTGCTGAGAATACCGGCGCGTGCGCTGATGCTGCCTCTGAGTGCACTGTGAAATATGGCGTGGGGGTGAGCAGCACCAGGCAAGAGATAGGTAATAAATACTCACTCTCTCAGGCTTTACAGCCACTTCTCTCGTATAATAGAAGCCAAATAATAATATGACACTTTTTGGGTAGGTTTTAATAGATTTTTAAAGGATCATATACTTGGACTTCATAAGTCCTCTTATAATATTAATCAAAATTTTGACCTTGTCATGATAATTTTTCCTCCCTCTCACTGACACTTAAAATACTTGTTCATATATTCAGTTCTTGTTGAGTCATTCATCCCACCGGGTGAAGATTCGCATGTTATGGTGGAAATGTGCGGCACTATGAAAAACTCTTATTTCTTATCTAACCTTTATCAGTGTTTCCCTGGAGTCTGATGTTCACATAATAGCAACACAAAAAGAAGGAAACAGTTATATTAATCTATTGTTGCATCATTAAGATATTTGTTCTCTCTTGCAGGAAATCTTGACAAGGATGAGGAGCTGGAGAAACTGGTGGCCAGGTTTTTAGGGGTTGAGTCATCCATGGCCTTTGGAATGGGCTTTGCTACAAATTCCATGAATATTCCTGCGCTCACAGGAAAAGTAAGAGTTTTATTTTTTATACTATAAACACAAACATTAAGTCAAATGGAATGCTAAGAATTTCCTTTTTACATCAAAGCCAGGTAGGGTGGAGAAGAACATTGGGGATCGGGAGTTCTGTTTTTTTTTTTTATTGAAATACTCCCAATGATCATATGTTCCTTCACAGATTTCTTTGGCTCACACAGGAAGTGTATCATAACTAAGTCATGTAACATGTTATTGGAAGCCTTTATGCTTTAGAATGTGTACACACATTCCTGCTTTCATTCACAACAGATTTGATTGCTTTTGGGGAACCTCCCCTCCCCCTCCTCACAAATCCTGGTCAAATCAAGGCAAGAGATACTTTAATGGTCTTCAAATGGTATTCACTGATATTGAATCTGGGATTCAAAATGTAATTTAAACATAGAAATCATGTATTTTGAAAAATGTAAAACATAGAAACTTTATGCTGTAATTTGATTGATGTTCCTGGATCAATCAAATAAACAGTTTCAATTTGACTAAATGTAAGAGAATATAAACAAAAGTTTGAAAGGGCTTGATGTCCTTTAAAAACATAGTTTAACGTTCAGAACTCAAAACTTCCAAGTCCAAAAGGAGCTTTTATTTAAACTGAGCAGAATTCTTTCCGAACTTCTGAAATTCCTTGTTAGAAACACAAATACATTAACACATGGTCATGGTCATGAGGAAGTCCAAATACCATTATTCCTAAACACCATAAGAAATAATGATACGATTAAATATGTAAAACCTTGTTCTCTTATTGGTTGTGTGTGTAGCACCTACACTCTGCATATCCTTTTGAAGAATTCCAGTGCTTTTGAAAACACTGGGATATTTTTTTTATTTATTTATATTTGAAATGTTTCTTTGTATCTTATCAATTCTTTAGCCAGCTGGTTTAGTATTATTTTATGTTTTTTTGCTTTTCATTAAATTAACGTATGTGTGCATTTCTCTTAGGGCTGTCTGATCTTAAGTGATGAGCTCAATCATGCATCTCTGGTTCTGGGTGCCCGTCTCTCTGGCTCTACCATACGTGTATTCAAACACAACAGTAAGTTCATGCTATTTTGTTGCCCACACTGAAAATAAAAAAAAAAAAACCTCTGCAAAACAATTACTACCAGTTAGATAATATTTGATGTTTAATATATAGGATTACGGACCAAAATGAGCCACAGTGGGTGGCTCAGACATAGAAACTCTCTCATTACTGAACGCCTTTGTTTGCGGAAAATAAATTAATCATCAGTGTATCTGAATAAGTATTTTGCCACAAATCAAATATAAGTCAACCTCAGACAAAAAAAAAATGCAGTAAAAAAAATCTTATGCCATACTTTTTATAACCTGCTCGCTAAGAACAGCATCCATGCCTGCTCAAAAATTCTACTTTCTAACCGTTACTCTCAGATATGCAGAGTCTGGAGAAGTTGCTCCGGGATGCTATTGTCCATGGCCAACCTAGAACCCACCGACCCTGGAAGAAGATCCTCATCCTCGTTGAGGGAATTTACAGGTATTACAGAAATCTTTTTCTAGCTTTTTCATTGTGTATACTTGTTGTTTTTAAACTTGAGCAGAAACCTGATGTTTTGTGCAAAGCATATGCAAAGGGAGGCTGGTTTGCATACGTTTTTCTGGTTTGAAGGCTATTTCATTCTTAATGTCAAAGCATAAACAGGTGAGCAGTAGTAATAATGTTATATTTACCAAAGGTACATTCATTGTAATGCAGAGGAGGATAGGAAATTCCAGTAGAAATAAATATATATTATTTTTTAATTTTTTTTTATTTTGTAATAAAAAAATTAAATAAAAAGATTTAACATTTTCAAATGATTACTGTTACTTCCTGGGCTATCAAATAGAGGCACTCCTATACTTTCACATATTTAAATATGTAGGCCTCTAAGAAAATGCATTAATAGTACACCTACATTATTCTTTTTAGCATGGAGGGCTCAATAGTGCGACTTCCTGAGGTCATTGCCCTAAAGAAGAAATACAAAGCTTACCTGTACTTGGATGAGGCCCACAGTATCGGGGCACTAGGACCAAGAGGCAGAGGTGTGGTGGACTACTTTGGCCTGGATCCATCTGATGTTGACATCATGATGGGCACTTTCACCAAGAGCTTTGGTGCTGCTGGAGGATACATTGGAGGAAAAAAGGTTTGTGGCCAATTTTGCTGTCAGTGGCAAATCATATTAGATTACTACACACACAAAAATCACACATGCTGGTTCGAGTCTGGACTGCAGCCTGTCATTTCCAACTCTCTCTCCCCCAATTCCAGTATTTAATAATGAGACAAAGTGACTCCTCCAAAAAAAAAAAAGTGCTTATAATTCAGGATTGCAGTTTACATTTAGCTTAAGTGGCAATTCTTGTGTAATAATAACCTTCTTTTTTTTTCTTTTTTTTTGTAGGAGCTGATTGATTACCTCCGCTTACATTCTCACAGTGCAGTTTATGCTACCTCAATGTCCCCACCCATCACTCAGCAGATTATCACTTCTATGAAGTGCATTATGGGAGAGGATGGCACCACATTAGGTGAGTTTAGAATTTAATTCCAAATCAGTTCTAATAAAGATTACTTTGGTGGAATAATCTTTTCTATTACAACTACTATTTGCACAGTAATACATATAGTAGTAGTAGTATTTGTACATTTAAAAAATGTGTAATGTAAAAAAGAGCCACAAGATGGCAGCATTAACTCAGAGTACTGTTGTGAAATGAAGAGCTGTGGTTTATAATACAACAAAAGTTGTTGCATAATATAACTTGTACTTTGACTTCCATGCTGTTCCCCTGTGTACTTTCTTGTGTGTTTTTGTGTATATTACACAAAACTTTGACCTGGATACTTGTGAGCAAAACACTTGTCATCAGCTGAGAAGTATTGAGCTCTGGTTGAGTTCAGAAATATACTCCTCACAAGAATGAAAATTCAGATGAAAATGCTTTACAAGTGTACATCAATGTTACTGTGGTGGTTACAAACTTCTGTAAAAGGGGAAACCTTCCAATGTCTGTGTTATTAAACATAATGTGTTGTTATTCTGGAAACTAGATATAATCCGCTCTGCCATGAGAATAGTTAATTTGAAATTGAATGAGAAGCAAAAAATTCTAGAATACATTGCATATGTTGCATATTGAACTCTAATACATTTCACAATGCAGTGGAATCAGACATTGGGCTTGAATAGATATCAGCTGTAAGCATTTGCGTCAATGTATTCTTAGAACTGCAAGAATATTTCTGCTGTTGAAAAGTGTTAATTATCAGCAGAAATACAATCTTTTTGAGTTTGTTTAGGGAAAGTAAACTCGATGACTCAGCGATTGGTTACACATGCTAACTCCATCTCTGCTGACAGTTTGAGGCAGCAAACTCAGTTTCACCCCTGATTGATTTAGCAGGGCGTTCGTTTGGAAAACCACATCTATACCCCAAACACACACACACACACACACCGCATCTGGAAGCTCTTCGAGCCCTTGTGAGACTTTAGCGTGAAAGAAAGAAGGCTGAACTTTCCTTTCTGTGGGATAATGGATGTTGACGGATGGTTCTCAAATGTATAGGAGAAGGAGGGCTTATGTTATAGTTTTGGCATAGAATCTTAAAGAAACCTCTCACCTTCAGCTGATTTCTGCAGCTTAACTTTTAGAGCACAGCAATAGCAACACTAAAGTCATGGGTTCCATTCCTAGGGAACTCACATACAGATAAAATGTATTAGTTTGAATCAAAGAGCCCATGTCTGCTACCTATAGACCTTGGTTGGGTGCCATGTTGAATTTTACGCAAATGAAAATGAGGCTGTGAGGGACAGACTTATTTCATGCACTATAGTTTTTGTCTATTATTTTTGTAATTTTTTTCCCAAAAGACTAAACGACAGTTCAGTCCATTGAATGCATTGTATTTCTTTCCCTCACAACCTTGTTTTCATTCCTGTCAAAAATGAAAAATGGCACTACCCTGACTAAGACAGCTGGTTCTCTTAGCAGCATGAAAAAGAACCACTTTTATTCAAATTGTGAATTGATTATATGCAGAAAGCAAGCAAATAGCACTCAGTAGCTGTCAGTCACCGTTCAGCACAAGCTCACTGAGTTTTGCGCTCTTGCGAAAAACTGTTAGAATCAAAGCAGCTAACTACACTGCATAATAACTTTCTTATTCACATCATATCTACACTTTGCTGGTTACTTTATTGTTTTGCACAATGTAGTAACATTATACGTGGCAAACCTGTTCCTCATATCACTGCACAGCAGCCGCAGAGAGCAGCTATGAAAGTCGGAACAAAACAGAAATTGTAATTGTGTTTTTCTGGCCTATTGTGACGTATGTCAGAGTAAATCAGCTTCTTTAACGAGAAAACCAGTGTAGGGCAGGACTTGATTTTGACCATCAAGGATTGATTGGGTTGTGTACTGGGGCCCAAACTCATACTTGATTTACCTTTATTTATTTATTTATATAGCCTTTTATACAATACAGATTGTTTCAAGGAAAAAATGAATCAATGATTCAGACAGAATTCAATTCTGCTGTAAAGCGGCTCTGAAAAGACAAATGGTAAATAGTCATTATTCATACAGTCTTTTTATTTAATGGTGAAAACATAACAGAATCGTGAAAGTTTAAAATAAATGAAGGGCAGTGTCTAAAGGACCATATATCTAATCCAACGCTTGCTTTTTTTTGAAATTACTGGATGATTTCGGGAACGGAACAAACTAAATTTGCCCATTAACTAGCCCCTCTGGATTACATGTGACATAACACATCTGAATGACAGGTTGCCGGAGGGCAGGGACTGAAAATGTAAATGTAACATTATTACCCATCCCTCATCAGTGAAGAGATGTTGTTGCAAGGGGCCGAGCACATTAACACTTTTGATGAAAGATACGTGAATGTCAGTTTATATACAATAAACTTCAGCATTTCATTAAAAAAAAATAAGAATGGTCCATTTTGATTTCATGATGACTTATTGTTTATATGTCAGGGACTATATGTGACCCCTGGACTACAAAACCAGTCTTAAGTCGCTGGGGTATATTTTTAGCAATAGCCAAAAATACATTGTATGGGTCAAAATTATTGATTTTTCTTTTATGTCAAAAATCATTAGTATATTAAGTAAAGATCATGTTCCATTAAGATTTTTTGTAAATTTCCTACTGTAAATATATCAAAACATATTTTTTGATTAGTAATATGCCTTGCTAAGAACTTAATTTGGACAACTTTTCAGTTTTCTCAGTATTTTGATTTTTTTTGCAACCTCAAATTCCAGATTTTCAAATAGTTGTATCTCGGCCAAATATTGTCCTATCCTAACAAACCATATTTATTTAAAAAGCTTATTTATTCAGCTTTCAGATGATGTATAAAACTCAATTTTGAAAAATTGACACTTATGACTGGTTTTGTGGTCCATGGTCACATATTATTGTCTATATTATTTAAGATCACTTAATTCATCTGCTAATAAACTACATGTTGAATACAGTTTAGAGCAGTTGTGCCATTTTTGGTTTTGGAAGAAGACAAATTATTTGTTTCTGATACTTACAGGAAACAAACCGTTTATGAGGTTCAGTTTAAGATTAATATATAAAGCGCCAGATTAACTTGCATTCTCTCATAGATGTTGTAGATTAGGTTGGACAGTTTTCTCTTCACATCTTTACCAATATTCTCAATACTGAATATTGTGAGAAAGCTTTCCTTTCTCAGGAGCCTCTCACTATGAATGGAATGTCAAACAAGTGAAAACTAATACTGGAGAGTATATCTCTACCTCTCCCCAAAGCATCATTCTGCACTGTTCAAAGTGGATTTGAATTCCTTTGGCTTCAGATAAAACGGCCTCCCGATTTTCATTTGCCATGTGCTGGCATGGAACTTGTGGAGATGTTTGCAATTTAGCTTTTCGTCGTTCCTGTTGTTGGATATGAAGAATGTATAAATGACACAATAAAATGACCAAAAAAAAAAAAAAAACCTGCATGAGACCATTGGGTCAAGGATAAGACTTGCCTGTGCAAAAGTCATCAGGGCGTAGCTCTGTGGTTTCTGTGGTGTTCAGAGTGTTTTGTTTTTTTTACAGTATTGCTATGCAGGTTCAGGTGTGCTCAGTAAGCTTGTTGTTTACTGGTCTAAATAAAAAGAGATAATCTGGTCCATATATAGGGCCTAGGTCTTTCCATCAATTTAAGTCGTTTTTTTTTTTCCACCAGGTGAAAATTTAAGTCTGAGCACTTTGAAATGTAACAGCACACCTCTCTCTTAACAAGCCACACAATTTGAAATCTGATTCATGTCCACACCACAAACAGAGTGGGATGAGTTACACACCGAAACCTACTTGAAGTATGAGTAATAGTTACGCCAAGCAAGCACCACTAATGAATAGAAATCAAGGACACAGTATTTTAGAAAGGGTCAGAAGCTGGTTTGCAGGGATGACAGCGATTTGTGTTTTCTCATTTATGCAGGTCAGGAAAGACTCTGTCAACTGTCAGAAAACACAACCTACTTTCGCAGGAGATTACATGAGATGGGCTTTATCATCTATGGGAACAATGACTCCCCTGTTGTACCCTTGATGCTCTACATGCCAGCTAAAATCGGGTCAGTCTCACTTTTTGTTTAACTGAATTATGGCTATTGTATTTGGTGATATGCTAGCCAGAGGATATGGATTTTATTTTATTTTTTTGATGATTTAAAAAAATTCTACTTGACTCTGATTTTGCAGACTCTGATTTTTTTTTTTTTTAGCAATTAATTTATTTTGTATACTGTTGTTTAGAGCATTTGGGCGGGAGATGCTGAAGAGGAACATTGGGACAGTGGTGGTTGGGTTCCCCGCCACACCCATCATTGAGTCTCGAGCACGTTTTTGTGTTTCTGCCGCCCACACGAGAGAGATGCTCGACAAAGTGAGTATCACATGAACACTAGTATAAAACAGTAATTGTAAAAAATAATGACGACAAAAATTGTCTTAATTTTTTTTTGTATTATAATTTGTTTTTGTCTTTTTATTTTTAGGGTAAAATAATAATACTCCGTATGGAAGCCCATTTTTGCCAATGAATAAAGAGAAAATAATATCTCGCAAGTCTAACTTTTTTTTTCTCAGAACTCCATTGCAGGATATTAAGTCAGAATTGCGAGGTATAAAGTCAGAGTTGCGGGATATAAACGGGAGTTTATATCTCTCAATTCTGCCTTTTTTCCCTCACAAGCTGCAATTCCATTACAGATTTGCACAAAACTTTTGCAATATTTAATAAATCTTAATTAAAAAAAAAAAAAACAATTGCAAAATGACGGTGTTTCCATTAACCAATGTTATGCAATGTTATTATTTTCCTCTCGCAATAAGCCACAGCAACAGATTTTGGTAGGTTTACATATATTGCAGCCACCGCACTTGCTATTATTTTTATTTGTTTATATTTTTTGAATTTTCCTTTTTCGAATTGCCTGAAAAACCACCTCATGCAAGCATAAAAACGTTTTTGCTATATATATATATATATGTATAGGAGTTTTTGCAAAATTGACATGTTTCCATTGGGCGTATTTTCAATTCACAATTTCAGTTTGCACAATTTGAAGGGTAAGGAAACGCAGCTACAGTTGCGAGTTTATATCTCGTAATTCTGATTTCTTTTCTCAGAATTGTGAGATATAAACTCGCAATTACGAGTTCTGAAGTCCAATTCTGAAGGAAAGAACAGACTATTTCCTTACAGTTGCTAGATAATATCTCACAATTCTGACTTATATCTTGCAGTTCTTTTTATCTCAGAATTACACATTTAAATCTCACAATTCTAACTTTGTAACTTGTGAGTTTCTATCACACAATTCTGAGAAAAAAGTCAGAATTGCGAGAAAAAAGTCATTTTTTCAATCAAAAAAGAATTGAGATAAAATTCACAATTACCTTTTTGTTATTTTTTTTTATTCAGTGGCAGAAACAGGCTTCCATATCTCTGAGATATTTCATGAGCTTCACCAATAAATCTGTTAATGTATTAGGTAAAAGGTAAGAAGAAAACGTGAAAGATAAAACAAAATAGTTTACTTGTGGCTTACTTTTTCAGCTTCCAAACTAGTTGTAAACTTTAGCTCTCATAGGTACTTTTATGTACGATTAACCTCACAGCTAATGTTATCAAACCACATGAAGTGGCGGAGACCAAAATTCAGCGTTCCTACACTTCAGTTATTCATTTATGAATCTCTGACTCACCTCACAGTCAACCAGAGTACATAAACATTAAAGGAATAATTCTCTCCAAAAATAAACATCCTGTCGTCATTTCGCAATTACTCAGCATCATGTTTTACCAAATCCAGCATATTATTCCTCAACAGAGCATTTATTCGAGTGTTAATAACCCCAGTGTCTCTTCTTGACTCTCTCAGGCTTTAAATGCCATCAGTGAAGTTGGAGATCTACTCCAGCTGAAATACTCAAGAAAAAGCAGAAAAAACAGTGAAGGAACTGACTGTTTTTCATTTCTGGAGAGCCACCAGGATTAGCACTTTCTCAAGAAGGACTGAATGTGTCTTTCTTCCACCCCTGAGCGATTCATCTCTAACTTAAGTGTCATTTTCATGTTGATTCATTTCGGTGGACACTCATTGAAGCCCACCAACTGACCAAATTTCAAGTCTTACCTCTGGGTTCAGTAACCAATATTCATTTCATCGTTCAATAGCAACTTCACGTCACTGTGTTCAGTATCAGAAACGACAAAGGATAAAGTTAATGCTTTAGTGTCAGGGCTAATTTATCCAACCTTCTACACAGTCTGAAACAAATGAAAGTACCCAAAATTATTTTCTGATATTTTATACAAATATCAGGGTTTTTGTCTTGTTTTCCATTAAAAAAATCTTAAATAAGGTTAATTTACTCAGGGTTACTATTAGTATTTTTACTCCATTTGCAAATAATATTTTTAATAAATAAGTAAGATTTATGCTTTAAACAAGAAAAAATCACAATATGCCAATGGAGGACAATAAACTTAATTCAAGACATATATTGTTGAAGTCTTATATTATACAGTTTTACTTTCAAACTAGTCAAACTTTAAGCTAAATTTAAGGATATTTAGATTTTTACTAGAAAACAAGACACAAATCCTGATTAAGAAAATAATTTTTTTGTTTTCAGTGTGCAAGTGCGACTCCCACACTGGCGGTGTACTTCTACAGCAAGTGTCATCTTTTATTGAGAAATAAGCTGGAATATATATATATATATATGATGAAGAGAAATCTACTTATGAAGGAGAGAATTTATTATAGTTAAACAGTAAATAAGAATGTGACTTCATATCCATATAAATGTATCTATAAAAATACTGACATATTTATTAATGCACATTGCAGTGTGTCTGCATTTAACTTATCACATATTAGCTTTGCGTAGGTCCACAAATCTTCAAATATCAAATTGTTTCATCAGAGCTTAATATTATGGAAAATTAAGATGTTTTCTGTATTTCAATTTGAGTTGTGGTACTTTCCAGGAATAGGATACAATTTGGTGTTTCTTGTCTGTATCCTTTTTTTTTTATTATTATTATTAAGCACTAGAGGAACAAAGCCCATATTGCTTGTAAAGAGAAATCTACAAACATTATTTGGACAATTTTTATACAGATTACAGTTGTGTTACCCAAATTTGTCTTTTAATTAGATTTCATTTCATATTTATTGCTAGAAAATAACAATCGCATAAATTCTGGGGTATTAAACTGTATATAGACATGTTTTGCAAAACCTCATATGCAAAATAAAAAATAGAACAAGATAAAACAAATTATATATATTTATTTATTTAGTTTGACATCCCTGGGTTCATAGTAAACATTTCTGAAGGTTAAAAGTCTTACACTGGCCATCTGTTTAAAAATGCATTTTTTTTAAAGAGTTTCAAGACATAATTTGTACTCTATTTGTGGAAGGTGCCTTTATGTCTTACTTGAATATCTGTTACTTGCTGACATATCTCACAACTAAGTATGATATCTGCACTTACTAAGTGTATAATGTCTTAGCCAGGGCATTTCACAAAGACAGAAATCTTTCATTGAGCCAAGAGAAATAGACTGACATTGTTCATTCAATGTTTCATGTCTTTATATCTGCTGTTAACAGACAGCAGTGAAAAATGTTTGTGTTGCTTTTTGTATTGTTATATAGTTGCTTATGAAGTTAAATCTTCTTTTAAAAACTTGTTTTCTTCTAACAACAGTGCTAAAGACGGGTCACTGATGTGATATGAAGAGCTCTTGTCTGTATGTATGATGATGTGGCTTATGAATGCCTGTCGGAGGTACATTGTTTTTTTTCTCCATTCCCTTTTGTGTTCTTAAGTCTTGTTCTTAATCAGAAAGGCAGCTCTGAATATGTCTCTGAATGAAGATGTGTGTAAGTGGGACTGTATGACCTCAGAGCTACTAATGACTGTTAAGAGATGCAGATATGACGCTGGCACATTGGCTTTAAGCCGCTTGTATGAATGCAAGTAATGCCACCGAGCTGCACTTGACTGTGAAACCAAAGGGCATTCCACAATTTTTATTTGTTTGTTTCTTTTATATTTGGAGTTGCAGTTTTCACCAAATATACATACTATCACATTTGCCACACCTCTCCATGCAAGAAACTGAAATTCATTGGATGTGACTGATCATTTGTTTCTGAAGATAATTAAATAACTTATCTTGAACATTTTTTTTTCTCCAGAATCCAGGTCATTGTAATCATCAGATCTCAGAATATGCAGAGCAATCATTGCTCTTACTGTTTTTATGAACAAAAAGCGATCTTTTACTCAGTAATCATATTCAGACTGTATGATAGACATTTATGTAAGGTATAAGGTATATTCAGTGAAAAGGTTAAAGTTTAGTTTAAATTTAAATTATTTCATTATTAAAGACAAATAAGACACTGTAAAAGAAAAAAATCCACCTACTTTAGATTCAAACAATTAAGTTCAGCTGCTGCCTAAGTTAAGCGAAGTATAATCAAATTGGCAAGTTACAAGTCATTTTAACTTAAATTATATTAAACCGCTTATAAAATTCAAGTCAAATCTCATGTTTAGAAAATAAAGAAGAATCAGAAACATTAAAAATTTTACTGTTCATATATGTATATATATTAGTGCTGTCAATCGATTAAAAAAAATTAACTAATTAATCGTACATTTTTCTAAAATTAATCGCGATTAATTCCACCTAGCATATAAATATACTTTTATATTGCAATAATTTCGCATTCAATCTTCAAATGTACAATGTACAAACAACATAAAGACAGTATATTTTTAATATTTCTTTAATGGCATCTTTTTTATGATTGAAGGCCAGCGTCACTGATATCAATACTACTGATGTTTCTATAAAATAGTTTTTTCCTCTTAATATTTAACCATTGACTGTAGCCAGTCAGCATTACAGAATAATTTAGATCTATACATTTTAACATTTATTAGACTTAACTTCTAATTTAAGTGAACTTAAAACAACCATCACATGAACCTATTATAATAAATGACATATTTAGCTACTTGTGCTCTTCAGCAGAAATATACAGAAAATGAATACTTACCAAACATTAAATTCTAAATTAAATATAGATGAACCCCTTAAAGCTATAAAAGTTATTGACTTCCTCTTTTTTTTTCTTTGGTTCTTGGATTATAGGCATCACAGCAGCTGGTTATTAGCTTATTGCCTGCTATAGCTTTAAAAGCTGCTGCTGCTGAACGTGACGCGGATCTGACATGCAACTCTCTTTTCTCTACTAATGAGCGGACGAGTTGAATCGGGTGTTTTAGATGAGGGAGACAGTGCTGGGGTGCCTCAGGACAGTTTTTAAAACCATTTCAGAGACATGTTCTTAAATGTGACGCATATATAACATATTGCATGCATGCACGCAGTTTTAAGGCAGCTTTAATCACCTTTCTGGTAACTTCATACCTTAACTGACGGCATAACTAGGACATTGCATGCACGTAGTTTCTTTCGCTGTTTGATATGAAATGATACAGGCTACAGCGCGCGCCGGCACCTTTGTGCGTGTATTTGAAGAGCGCGCTACGAGCACAGTATCTTTTCCGCGCTCGTTTGACTCGCGCCTGGCGCGGAGGCGACGTTAGAGCGCGTCTGAAATGTCTTTAGTTTGATGTGGTCATAAAGACGTTCTGCATCTAAATAAACGCAATCCTTTTCAAGAAAAAAGAGACAGAGGCAGCAGTTGCGAATGGGGTGGCCAACCCTAGCCCCGCCCCTGCGTTAATTGCGTTAAATATTTTTAACGCATTTATCAGAAAAAATTAATCGCATGCATTAACGAGCTAATTTTGACACCACTAATATATATATATATATATATATATATATATGAACAGTAAGATTTTTAATGTTTTTAAGAAGTCTCTTCTGCTCACCAATGCTGCATTTGATCCAAAGTACAGCAAAAACAGTAAAAATTTTGAAATATTTTTACTATTTAAATTGATTTTCTTTTTGAATATATTTTAAAATGTAATTTATTCCTGTGATTTCAAAGCTGAATTTTAGCCTTATTACTCCAGTCACATGATCCTTCAGAAGTCATTCTAATATTCTGATTTGCTGCTTATAAAACATTTTTTTATTATTATTATTATGTTGAAAACAGCTGAGTAGAATTTTTTCAGGTTTCTTTGAAAGTTCAGAAGAACAGCATTTATCTGAAATAGAAAACTTTTGCAACATTATAAATGTCTTTATCATTACTTTTAATCAATTTAAAGCACCCCCCCCCCCCTCCCAAAAAAAAAAAATTATAATGACTCCAAGCTTTTGAATGATATAGTGTATACTGTTACAGAAGATTTTTATTTCAAATAAATGCTGATCTTTGGATCTTTCTATTCATCAAAGAATCCTGACAAAAAATGTACTGAACTGTTTTAAATATTGATAATAATAAATGTTTCTTGAACAGCAAATCAGTATTTTAGAATGATTTCTGAAGGATCATGTGACACTGAAGACTGGAGTAATGATGCTGAAAAAATTCAGCTTTGAAATCACAGGAATAAATTACATTTTAAAATATATTCAAATAGAAAACAGTTATTTTAAATAATAAAAATATTAAAAAATGTTACTGGTTTAGAAATCTTACTATTCAAAAACTTTTGACTGGTAGTGGGTCATAATAATTGGCCATAAATATGTAACCTGATACATATGTCACATTAATGGCTAATTCAAACTGAACCATGAGATTAATTATTTAATAATGCACTTACAGCTGTGAAATTTTGTGAATTTCTTCAAATTTCAGTTCATTCAAATTCTATTTTCTTAAATTCAAATATTAGTTATGCATCCTATATAATCTTTCCTAATTTGATTCAAGTTCAGTTCAGACTTAGGAATTGAATTGGAATTAAAACAATTGAAAAGGCTTTTTGAATTCAGTTCTGAATCACTCTCGCCTGAGCAGAAATGAGCACACACCTGTTAGATACACAATCATCACTAGCCCTGGAAAATGATTCTCCTCCCATACTGACCCTTTAGAGATCAGACCATCCTGCTGTTGTATCACTGCTGCGCGCTACAGCTCAAGTGTATTTCTTTCGTTTCCTTATGGTAGCCTATCAGAGAGACTCCCATATAGTAACGTGTCACCAATGATTCTGTAGAAGGAGAGAAGAGAAAGTTTTGTAAAAGTTGAATAAGGATGCACTGGTGCGGACTGAAGAGCAGCGCTTGAGTAAGAACTGCAGTAGCTACTTAAACTGAGAGACGATCAGTCCACATGGACAGACACAGTGCAGCAAGAGTCCAGTCACATTTAGTGTATTTGTGAATGGAATAAACGGGTGAGGATTATCTGTCTGAATTTATAAAATGTTCATACCTGTGCGAGTTTTAATGAAGTTCGGATGAAGATGAAGAAGAGCGCATTGAACATCTTCGCCAGGAGGGAAACGCACAGAGCTTCCTAAACAACTATTTCACGTTTAATGTTTTAGCGGTATTTAGTGGGCAGATACGCAACTTTCAAAATGCTAACAGCGCGTAAAAGTGTATGGGTACTTCTAACTGTGCTGCTGGCTGTCTGGATAGAACGCGCGATCAGCTTCCCTGTGAGGCATCACAAGAGATCCAGACACGGCGACTCTATAGAGGTGAGTACGAGTGGATCAAAATCCATGATCTCGTTTCATGTTTTTTCTTCTTCTTTTTCCTTCAGATACTGTATGTCACAGTGGTTGATTAGAAATCACGCCTTAATGATTTTTTTTATATATATATATATTTCATAAGCTTTATGGATACATTTTATTGTTTTACCCTTGTGTCAGACACAGACATTAAAATAGTAAACAACGCATGTAATTAAAAAAAAAACATGATATGTAAAAATCACTTGTGAACTGAGTCCTGTTATTGTGCATAATTTCCAAACAGAATCTTTTAGTTCTGTAGGCTATTTCAAGTTTCAGAATGTGTGGATATTTTGTTTGTGTGTATTTAAAGTGCATATAACCAGCGTCAGCGTTTTTGTTCCAAAACTGTTTAAAAAAAATACACTACACATTTCCAAACGCAATACATCATTTGAGATTACTTCAGAAAAAAACGTCTGTGAAACTGACATTTGTTGATTCTGATAGAACAGCCCACAGTTGAGGAAACTCTTCACCATGAAACATAGCAGTTATTCTGGAAGACCCAAAAGCACAAACAGACCGAACATTCCATGTATTTCAGTTTTTGAGTATTAATCATGTACACTGTGTAACTTCAGATAAATTAATACAAATACAATAATACAATTTAATATATGCTGAGGACTTAACTATGCCTTCAGAAAAGTAAGAGTCACATGGTTGACAGTGTTACTGTTAATACTGCTATTAATAGTGATCTTGAAAGAATTTGGTTACGCTTTTTTAAGGTGTCCTTTTTACAGTGCAATTATACATTTAAGTACTGAGTAATATTAATTAACTACATGTACTTACTATATGGTTAAGATTAGGGTTTGGTTTAGGGCTACTTGCATGTAATTATGCATAATTTAATGTTATTATAATAGTAAGTACATGTAACATGATATAACAAGGACGCCTTAAAATAAAGTGTTACCAAGAGTTTATTAGAATGTTTTGTTATTTCTACATGTATCCAGCTTTCAATAATCAGCTGTTTACTCTACCACAAAATGGTAAATGGATTGACAGTTTAAAATGCCGGTGCCTTTTGGAATGAACTGTTTACATTAATGAGTGCTCATTTGCTGGAATGTTGTATAAATGTGG